>JANZLX010000005.1:25728068-25757269 GCA_025531955.1 Erythroxylum orinocense
TTCAAACATTTTTGGACTGCTCTTGTCCAAAACAGTATACTATGCACAACTTTCATCTAAAATTTAAACATCTTAAATACTGAATTAGATTCCAAGTTCTTCATACGATTTGTAGCTCCATGTCTCTAGTTTACCTCAAAACAAAAATCATCTCATTTGGACCTCTACTGATCCAGAAAACATCAAAATACTGAAGCATGTTTAGTGGATTAACACCAGTTCATATCCTTTAAGAACACAATCACTATACCCGTCCCACTCTTCTCACTCAATCTTTCTCAATTTAGTTCATATGGCTACAATTCTTGGTAGAGATGTACAGCAATGTCTTACGAATATAATGGTTCAAGAATAAAGTCATTTGGAGGTCTATAGAAGAAGTTATGGCCAAAAGAATCCAACATGTTCGTATCTTTACTCGTATTGTACATACCTTGGCGCAATCGCCATAACTCTCACTACAAATGTTGGATTGACTTTGTTTTTGGATTATTGGAAAGAAGACTTCTAGATCTACAACTTTCATGAAGGTATCAAAGGCCAATTCTATCGTCTGTCTTCTGTATCGTCTCACTTTTGCATCGTCTCACTTTCTTTTCATCTTAGTTCTATCGTCTCATTTCCATCGTCTCACTTCCATCGTCTCACTTTCTTCCGTCTCACTTCCATTATCTCACTTCACTTTTGCGTCTCACTTCTTCCGTCTCACTTTTGCGTCTCACTTGTTCCATCTCACTTTTGCGTCTCACTTGTTCCATCTCACTTTTGCATCTTAGTTTTTCCGTCTCACTTTTGCATTTCACTTCTTCCTTCTCACTTTTGCGTCTAACTTTTTCCATCTCACTTTTGCTTCTCACTTCTTCCGTCGCACTTTTGCTCCAGAACGTCTCCACTTATAAGAATCATAATTTTTGACTCTGATGTCCAAAATTTTCATACTATATATCATTGGAAAGATAAAATAAATATCTACATCTTTCTAGAAGGCATTTTGGCTAAAATCTATTTATATGAATCCCAAATTTGCCCCTAAATTATGAAGACGAATTTTCCATTCATACATCAGCGTACTGTACCCAGTTCTCAACTTTACGAAAAATTTTGAGACTCTTAGAGAAAGAATTGAAATTTGATGTCTTCATACGAAATGTAGTCATACGTTTCTAGTTTAATCTAAATCAAGAATCATCTCGTTTGGATAACTAGAGAAAACGTTATGGCTAACAGGCCGAAATACACTCAGGGAACATTTTCCAGATCACTACCAATTTGGTTTCTACATCCTTCCTTCTCACAACTCATACCAAGATCACTCTTTCTACTCCCTCTACTTCTCATTTTCAATAAGATCACATTTAAAATCAATTATACCCGGAAGTTGTCAATGAATGCATGTACCACTTTTTTATGTGCAAACATTCAATATTTATGTGCATATATGTGAACATTATGCATGAGCAAGAAAAATACATTTCCTATTCTCTCTTTGAACTCCTATGTACTAAAATTTCGGGTCCTAATCCTTAATATGAGGACGAGATGTTACAATAGAAATCATGCTAAAAATAATGTATGTTTAACATACATTACTTATCAAGGGTGAGTTGTAATCACATCATATATATGGCTAATTGACCACCAAAAGAAGGGTTATATAACAATGATCACGCATTACATTGACAATAACTAATTATGTTATAACTAATATTTTTCATGTTTTAAATGGTAAATTTATTTATTTCCTGAAACTACATATAAATAAAAGTTTGATAACTATATTCACTAAGTGATTAATGTATTAGAACATTAAAACTAACTTCTCAACTATAACTTTGGATAATTATAGCGTAAATAATGTTATGATCCAAAAAGTGAAGACCAAGTTATAGGTTAGTAGCTTGCTAATAGATGAGAGATTGTTTCATATGCATTATTTTGTGCATATTATGAATTTGGTAGTGAAGGATGGATTATAGATAATAAAGGAAAGAGTAAAGGCAATCCAAAATAGCATAGTATATTAGAGTGTAACACCTAACCAAGTTAATTTTTAAAAGAAAAAACACCATTACTACACATTCCATGTATAAAGAAGATTTTCGGATTGTCCAACAAGAAGGAATTCAACATTCAGGATGATATAGTTGGAAACTAAGTATATTGTGGTATTTATTGTTGATAGTTTGCAAGTGTATAGACCATAACTTATAGCAAAAAGGATATTATTCCCATGAGGATTGTATAATAAATCAATAATTCTTGCAAATAATGACATGATTAATTAAGCATTAAAATAAACTTAATAAATAAACTATGAACTAGGTAACATCAAAATTGATTGATTAATGATAAAAACTAGGAATTACCTCTATCCTTATTTGTTTTCACTTTGCCCTCTAGATTTAATCCTACTTGATCCTAGATATCATATAGTTATGATTACCCTCTCTCAATATCTAATCAAGTAACCCCAATTAAAATAGATAGAAATTGAATTGTGATCCCTCTATCCATCAAAACTCTTTCAAACTACATAACTAGATTTGAAGCAATCCTATGGATAACTAATAAATAATTATGATCTCTCTTCACTTGCCTATTAATTTGATGTTTATAAGTCTATTGAGGTACCCACTCTCACTATGCAACATAACACAAGTGAATCAATCCAATATCTTAATCCAAATTGATTATAAAATAATAAAATCACAAGCATATTCTTAAATCAATAATGCAAAGTTCAACAAATAATTCAAGAGTAATTCCTAAAAAGGAATTTGGCAATCCAAAGATGTATTTAAATATCCAAATCTAATCATCATTAACATCTGCTAACAACAAAAATTAAGAAAAGAATAGAGAATGAAATATGGAATTTTCTCTTCTTTACCATGAGCTAAAAAATCTGCAACCTTGTTCTAAAGGGTTGATAGATGCATATTTGACTATGTTTATACACCCATAATTGATATATTTTGCTTGGTATTTTATAGTTTTGTTGTATATTTGGTACTTAATTTGTTCCAAGTGCATTTATAGGTTATAATTATCCTCATGGATAAAAGGAGAAGAATTCAGAGAAAACATGCCATAAAATAAAGTTTTGTAGCAAATTAGAGAAACATGACCGTGTCTGTGCTCGTGTAGGTATTTTTTGCCTTTGTAAAATTGTGAATTATGGAGGTTTTGAATATACACAATCTTATACACATCCGTGTATCAGAGGCAAATTAAAGGGAACTGACTTTTACATTACATTTCAGAGGTGAGAAACTTAGAGAGGCAACGATAAATATCCAAAGGCAAGGAAAACATGAAATTAACGTCAAAATAGATCTATAGATCGTTGTTTCAAATCCAAAATTGCAAGAAGAGTCAATAGAATAGAAGGGAGATTTAGAATTATAAATTATTTGTTTTATATTAGTTTTCTTACATGTTTATATTTGATTTCATTTTTTATTCTGAGCAATTAAACGCTTTTAGTGTCTAGGTTTGAAGAACCCTAGTTTGTGATACAATATTATTATATTTTATTCATCGTAATTGTTTTGATTCATTTATTGTGATTCAATTATATGTTTTATGCAAGTTTTAATAGATCCATAATATTAGTACATGATTTGATTTCATATTATTGAGATTGAGAAGTCCTTTTTATGAATAGACCTACCATAGTTGAAAAGAGTTTATTTCGAACCTAGAGTTAAATAGACATGAATCCTCTGCATGAGGATCAAGCATAATAGCAGAATTCATAAATTGATAATGTAACCTTAGGAACTTTAACTAGAAATGTTTCAGTTAATTGAACCTATATATTAGTTGTTAGTAGTCCTGAGAGAGTTACTAATATATATAGGAATTTTCGCGATCTAATAGTCAATAAAATAATTGCATGATAAAAGGTTAATTATTAAATGGTTTTAAGGAGGATTCATTACCTAGACATTGACCTTTAATATTGAATTTGCTAAGTAATTTCTTTTGTCTTCTGTGTTCATTATTGTTTCTGGTTTTATTTTTATTTTTAATTAAAAACCAAACATCAGATTTGTAGGCTATATAATAGGAGAAGAATAATTGCTAATAGTTACTGTCTTTATGGGGTCGACCCATACTTATCTATGCTAGCTACAGCTACTTTGTGTACTTGCAATTAATTTAAAAATTAATAACAAAAAATTATCAACTAAGTTTTTGAGCGTCATTGGTAGGGGTGATATTATTAAGAAAGCCTAGATTTTATTAATCTAACAATTATTTTTGTATTTATTTTGTTTTTTTTCATTTAATTATCTTTTGAACTTCTCTACATTGACAGTGTGTTTGTGGTTTATTTTAGAGATTGAGATTTAACGTCATCACCACAACTCACTATGGAAGGATGGAGTAATAAATACTCTTATAGGAGCTATAATAAGTCTTCGCAATATGTAACATCACCATTTGAGAAAGAGAGGTTTCCTCACATGTTTTTGGAAGCTCAATCGATGTCCATACCTAGTTATGACAATTGTGGGATTAAATATTACAATCATAAAGGTTGAGCACCAATCTATATGTGGGAGTGATCAAACATATATAGTCAACCTCAAGGTGAATCATACAAGAATATGTATATTTCAAAGTGGTGCAAATCTTTATGCTCCAACTGAATATGTACAACAAAAGCACTAATACGAAAGTATTATAGATAAAATATTAGAATCTCTTGCTCAAGTGTGTAGATAGCCAAGGTGTAGTTGAGGAGAGATTTTCTTCACCTAAATATAGTAAGTATAATAGCTTGTACTAATGGAGCCCCCTATTGTCTTAGAGTGAAGAAGAGATGATGGTCGATTTTATGAATGAAGATACATTTCAAGAAGGCGAGGAGGTAACTGCTATTTTGAAAGATGGCAAACTTTATTCAAGAATCAAACATGAGGCATTAGGAAATAGAGGCTCTTATACAAAATATGTTAAATTAGATCAACCAGATGAGAAAGATATTATTTGACGAATTGCATAGGAGTTTGCCTAGTACTATTGAAATATGGAAATTACCCTTAGGAGTGGAGACGAGCTTCTAGAAGAAGAAGAAGAAGAAGAAGAAGAAGAAGAAGAAGAAGAAGCCTCTGTCTAAGAAGAGAAAGTAGAGAAGTGGCAGGAGATAATTAAAGAAAATGATCCAGTAACCTTTGTCTGGGAGGAGGAAAAAAGAAGAGTGGACAAAGATAGTTGAGGAAGAACTGGTAAAGGAACCAAATCAGGAAATTACAGATGAATCATTGGTAGCCACCTTAAGTACATAGCATTCCCACTTCCTCAAAGACAAACTACTTGCAGCAATCGAAGATTCAGGAAATTTTGTGATTCCATACTTTATTAATAATTTTACATTAAAAAGGTCATTCATGTTAATTGGATCTATTAATTTTAGAAAAATTTTCCTTATGATTATCTTCCAACAAGTGATTTACTTACATGCTACTAAACCGCCTTGTTGAGAAATGGGTGGAATCAAGTCATTGATCAAAGATCGAGGATGATAGTAAACACGAAGTATATGTCGAGCTAATGACGTTAAACAAGTGCTATCTAGGAGGACACCCAAGAATTAGGATATATTTTATTTTATGGTATTTTATTTTCATGTGTCTTAGTTATTTTTATTATTGTTGCTGTTGTTGTTGTGGTTGTTGTTGTTGTTGTTGTTGTTGTTGTTCTTATTATTATTATTATTATTATTATTATTATTATTATTATTATTTTCTATTATCTTTTTATCCATTTTTCTTTTTATCTTGCAAGGAAATACTCTTTCATATCGGATTAACAATCTTAAAATCATGAAAATCAGAATTGAAAAAGTTTATTACTCATGGAAGTACCATAAAACTCCACTTTCTCACTTATAATATACGCTTATATTGTGCACATGGAAGATAATGTACAATTTTAAGTATGGGGAAGAGGTTAATAATTTTCTTAAGCTTATTATAATCTTGGTTATTAAATTTTATTAAATGATATTCTAAGTTAGTTAAAATCTATCCAAAAGCACTTTATTTCATTATTGATTATTGAATTGAATTAGTATGTAAAAAGACGATAGTTATGATTAACTTGCTTTTATAAGTCAAAGCTTTAGTAATCACTGAGATAGTCAAATTGAATGACATTTGCATATTATTTACACACATATAACCTATTTTTTATGAGCTTTTGAGTGAAAGAACAAAGTTTCAAAAATTTTAAAGCTTTTTTAGTGCTTCATGTGTGTTATCATACACAATTGAATGATTCTAGAGCTTGCATTTATTATACATATTGAAATTACAATTGTTAAACTAGAAGCATTGAAGTGATAAAGGCACAATTATATTCAACATTTTTTAAGCGTATATCTTTGATAATTATCTTTCCATAATTTATCCCTTAGGAATAACCAATTTTGAAACTTAGCCTTTTTCATTTATTATAACCCATTTATTAACCTTTATCATATATTTCTTTTGAAGCCTTTTTATTGTTTTAAACAATGAAGTTTATTTACACTATGTGATTCTTTGAAACTTGAAAATTTGAATGGTCCAAATTTCTTTAATTTTAAAACATGATGAATGCTCGGTATTGTGAAAAAAAAACATTGCTAGTATAAAAGAAAAAAGGAAAAAATATAGTATCAATGAATTTATAATGAAAGGACTTGTATATTGTGACCAAGTTTCTTATAATCTTTTTCTTTGTAAATTTACTTAAAATTTATCAAACTTTTACTATCCTAGTCATACCTTACCTAAGACACATTATAACCTTATAAAAACCTTTTGATTTTTATTTATAGTTTATATACAAGTGGTGGAGATATTATAAAATTTCAAGCTTATGGTAAGAGTTCTAGTATACATTGATTTAAGAGTTCGATACTTTTCTCCCTAAACATTTAAGTGCATTGAGTGAAATCTTAATGAGGGTGTACAATTTATGCTTTTGATTTCAATGAGATTATTGATGTGATTATTATAGATATTAACTTATGAGGTTAGTTTTAGGATAACTTGAATCTACTTGTACGTTAATTTGATTGATATGACATGATAATTTAAAGGATGAATGGATAGGTTGATTTAAAGGATGAATGGATACGTTAGTACGCTCAAGAGCGTTATTAACATAAGATAGGAATTTTCATTATCCAATAGTCAATAAAATAATTTCATGATAAAAGGTTAATTATTAAATAGTTTTTAAGGGGATTCATTACTTAGAAACTAGTATTTAATATGGAGTTTTCCAAGTAATTTCCTTTCTCTTTTATGTTCATTATTTTTCTCAATTTATTTTATTAGTTTATGTTTATTTTTAATTAAAAACCAAACATCAAATTTGTTGGCTAGATAATAAGGGAAGGGTAATTACTAATAATTACTATCTTTGTAAGATCGACTCGTATTTGCCTGTGTTATAACTATGCCATGCACTTGCAACTAATTTAAAAATTGATAACATAAAAAATTATCAATCAATAGTTCTTCTCTTTTGATCTTCTTTAATTATGATTATGTTACTGTTAAGTGGCATTTTAAGCTTCTTTTTATAATCTTGAGTCTTATAGGGTTTCATCTAGGATTTTTCCATATTTATATCTTCCAAAAATAGCCTTGAAGCATCAAAAGTATTAAAAGAATTTGCATATTAGTTATGTGACAATGAGTGTCAAGTGCACTGCAAAATTTACCTAACTCTGCACACTAAAAATTTGTAGTTATGGTGAGTTGAGATTCTATCCACAGGAAATGTTAGGCTAATTCTTGTAATGAAAATAATTCATGCAAAGGAAATAAAAGAGGGGTTTTGAGTTGATGCAATTAAGAAAACAAAATAAAAATTAAACTAATGCAAGCAATTTATCAAAAATAGTCAAAGATGATAAGAGTAATGAATATATATAAAACCCCGTTCTCGGATCAATCTCGGCCTACACACGATTAAACACATTTCATTGTTATAATGTTTTAATATCTCTTTTAGGGCTATTGATCGTAGACTAGCAAGAAGCTCTGCTAATCCTAGTTTTCCCTTAAGTCGTGTTTAATTAACATAAGCTCTTTAATTAAACCTAGCTACCGAATAACTTAAAACATGCCCTCTAGATTTAATTACGAAGCCATATTATGAAATGCAAAATAGATTAATCAAGGCAACAACCACATACACTTGGGCCATTTAAACTAGGTTAGGTTATCCCTAATGGATAGAAACCATTAGTTGCCACAAAGGAATCTCAACACAATAATTACGTATTTCATTTACGACTATAGCAATGGGTTCATACATAAACAACCTACTAGAAAAATGATCATTCATACATGAAAACCCAAATCTATAAACATAGGATATCCTAAGCAATCCATAAAGAGAGATTCAATATTAAACAATGAAAGGATGTGTTTAACCGTGATTCGGGTGTCAATTTCACCTTCAAACTTGTGTCAGAAAGTTTGGCTCTCCATCTTCTCCATGGTTCTCCAAGATTAGCTCTCTATCATCTTTATTTTTCCTGAAAATCAAAAAATGAAGTCTCTATTGTTTTTGGCGTCAACATAATGTGTTTATAACACAAACTAGGTTTTCGAGTGAGTTGGCAAGAAGTCACGCTTTTGACTTGTAGTGTCATGGTTGTGACTATCCTGTATGAGAGGGTCATGGCCATAAGCCATGGTTACATGGTCGTGACATGGGTGTCACATCCATGCAAACATATTTCACGAGCGTTTAATGTGTGTCAAGCTCGTGACTTTTCTTACATGGTTGTGAGTGATGTCTCACAGTTATGACAAACTCATATATGGCCATGAGTCTCCAATAATCCTCTATACTTGATGTTTGCTACATATACACTTCCTCTTATGCATTTTCTTGTCTCTTCTTACTCTAATCCTTCTTCTTCTTATTCCATGAAGGCAAGTGAGTGTGAATATCAAGAAGACGGCTCAAATAGTGTGCTTTCAACTAACTTAAATAGTGTTCTTTCAACTCACTTTAGTCATTATGCTTCCAAATTATACCTAAAACCAAATGTGAACTATCATTAAGCACATATCATTATGCATAGCATTGACCAAACTCTTTGGTATGATAAACTTAATTTTTAAACTTTTTTTCGTCTTTTCTTCACTTTTTCCTGTCTATACTCATCACTAAACACATCAAACAATCCTTGAAATGTCATTAAGATTAAACTCTTGCCTTAAACAACAAAAATCAAACAACACACATAAAAACACTAACAAGAACATGAATCTAATTCTTAAACATATGATTATAAGCTAAGAAAACACTAAAACATGTTCTAAAACTAAACGTACTAAATTTTACACCTATTAACATCCCCACACTTAAATATTTTCTTCTCCCTAAGAAAAATTAAAACCACATAAAAAACATAAAACACAAACACACAATCATGCATCAATACAATAATGGTACAATTGTAAGAAATATTATGAAATTAACTTAACTATAAACATCAATCACTTAAAAGGTTCCAATACACTAACTTATTCCATTCATATTCAAATTCTTGGATTTAAATACACATGAACTAAAATGTCAACACCTATTCATACATCTTGACCCTTATAAGCACGGACTCATTCTTATATAACAATTAAAAGGTAGGCCATCCCTAAATATCTATTCATGAAATTTATTTTCAAATTTAAGAAGATCCAGGTTTAATTTTATTGTCATCATCATATTATCAATCTTGGTTGGAGTGTCCTTTTATCCTTTTGATGCAAAGACAAACATTTTACATGAATGCCCCCAGTTACTAAACTATATCACAACTCATAATTAGTTGTTAGCTTTATTCTTAACCTTTTTTTTAATGAGTCAAAGGAATATGAAATGTATTGAACACATTTATACAATACATTTTGGTATTTTTGTATTATTATTATTATTCCAATTTTACCTATATCACCTCTTCCTAGTCAATCACTTCCATGAAAGGCTACTAATGATGTTTACTAATTTAAATGAATTTAACTATAAGTTTATCTAAATAAAATTTATAAATTGATATAGTAAGTACAATATTCTAATAAACATGCATATTTATATCAAAAACACTTAAAAAACAAATTTCACAAAGTAATTTTTCTTCACAATTTAAATGATAATCTTCATAAATAAGCTAATTTCTTTTATTTTTATGCCATTGACACAATACATACATTATGCAACAATTGTGTACATAATGCCACCTTAATAAAACTAACATAATGCAAATATAATTTCACATACAAAATGATATGCCAGTGCATATATGTCCCCACACTTGAACAACAAATTTTCGTCAATATAGTAAACAAAACACAACTAAAAACAACAGACTAAAAATTATAACAAAAAATAAAAGGAATAAAAACAGAGGTAAGAATATTTATGGGGATTATGGTGGTGATGGCATCAGAGAATGAAATTGGATACACTTTATGCCATAAACATCCATCAATTTAACTCACTAGAAAATAAACATAAAATAAAAAAAGCACTAGTAAACACAAATTTATAAAAAACCTAGCTATAACATAACATGCTAATCTTAAGGTCGCTAGATTGACCATTTTAGCTCAATTATTTTCAACCAACTCTTCTTTTGAATGTGAAGGTCCTATGCATCTTCACAATAGGACTTATGCTTCTTATATCTAAAATTTTATGTCTTATGTCTTTTATTGGCTTTCCAATTGTCTCCACCACTCTCGTTTCTTGTTCTCTATTAGTATCAGATTATAGAAAGGTTGTTTTTTTAATGGAGAGTATCATGAGTGTTTCCGTTCTTACTAAGATCTCTACCTTCAATAGATCAAACAATTCCTCCTTTCCTAGCTCTTCTTCATTTTGTACTTCCCTAACACTCACTACTGCTTTATAGCTCTCCTATTAATCTTTTATGCACTCATCTACTCTATCTATCTTCAAGTAAAAGCTACATTCCTTTGGATTCTGCAATAATTTATTCATATTAAATTTAACTTGCTCATCAGTAATTCAAAGGATGTGTTTCACTTTATAAACATCCACCAAAGCTCTTCCTGTATTCATAAACGATCTACCAATAATTAATGGACAAGTTCGATCCTCTTCAAAGTCTAGCATTATGAAATCCACATGATTAATAAACTTGTCCACTTTTACTAACACATACTTCACCATGCCCATTAGTTTCTTTATAAATTAATCCACCAATTGGATTATCATAAAAGCTAGCTTCATATCTCCTTCCCCAATTTCTTGAAAATTGACAAAGGCATAAGATTACTACTTGCACCTAAGTCACATAAACATTCAGCAAATTATTAATTACCAATTATGCAAGGTATAGCGAAACTCCTTGGAAATTTTGAAGGAATATGGCTGCTAATTATAAAACTATAACTTTTAATCAGAGAAACTGATTGATTGTCCTCCCAAGTTTGCTTATTTGGTGGTATATCCTTGAGGAACTTCATGTACTTAGGCAACTGCTTTAAATATTTTATAAAAGACTGGTTGATTTTTAATTTCATTAGCTTTTCCATGAACTTTACAAATTATGCATCCAATTTATTCTTTTATAGCATTTTTGGGAATCGAATCTTCATTGCATATGGATTAGGAGAAACATAAGGAGTGTCTTTTCTCTTCTCTTCACCCTTGTCCTTTTTCTTATGCTTTTATACTTGGTGAAATTTGCTTACTGTTTAGATGATTCTCAGTTGGATTTGATTATGTGTTGCTTAGGAGACTCTCCACACTTTGTGAAGATAATGCATTAATTAATTAACCATTTAAACCTCTAAATTGTGAATGGAAGATACATGGTTCTTTACAATTTAATTGAATTTAGTTTCCATTCTCTTTTGGTTCGTATCTTAGCTCGTTAACTTGGAATTCAACACATCCATTAGCATATCCATATTTGATTCCAATGAACTGAATCTATCTTGTTAAATCCTGGTAGGCCTTAAGTTCTTATTTGATTTCCTATATTGTTAAATCAAGAAAAATTCAGGTGATTCTTCCATCCAGGATTATAATTATTAAAGTAGGGATTGTTACCTCCTCGATCATTCTGTGCTCCCATAAAGTTGAGCTGCTCCACGTAGTTGTTTTCCATTAGGAAGAAATTAATAAAGACATGGCTTTTTTTTTTATCTATATAGTCGCATCCATACTAAATTAATTTGAGAGTATTGAAAGATGTAGTTTTTCAAGCTATTCAATTGTTTGGTTAGGTTCATTACTTAAGTCTATAATGCTATCACTAAATCCACAGTAAGCACTCTCTTCTAATCTCTAAAGGTTGGATGTTGTTTACTTCTTTCTGATTGTAGAATGTTTGCAAAAGGAACTCCTTTAGACAGTTGTGATATGGGTTGCTCCTTTGTAATTATTTGAATCACTCTTATGCTTCATATAAAGACTCCCCTTGACCTTGTTGGAAATTTGTGATTTCCTTCATGAGTCTAGTGGTCCTTATTAAGGAGAAATATTTAGCTAAAAAGGCTTGCTCCAGTTATTCCCCTAATATGGCATTTTCTAGGTTAAGAGAGTTCAACCATCCTTTGTCTCAACCTTTAAGTGTAAAAGGAAAGAGCCTCATCTTGGCTACATCTTCAAATAACCTATTGTATATGAAAATGTTATAAATCTATAGGGAGTTGGCCAAATGAGCATTAGAATCCCACTAACTAGTCCATAAAATTGAATGTTAGTTTACATTATATTCTGCAGTGCTGGTTTGATCTTAAAAGTATTGTTCTGCATTAGTGGTCTCGTTATCCCTGTGTTAATTTATGTTTAACCCTAATGTCATGAAGTCTACAAGGGTTCTTTATTGTTCTACATGTTTTATCCTCCACCATTGTTCGTTTTATCACATTTTGGCGTCTCACTTTTCAAATCTCCCTCTCTTATTTGCAGATATCAGAAACTTGCTTATGTTTTACTTTGCTCGAACTTCTTATGGATCATATGTTCATGCACCTATGATCACACAAGAAAAGTATCAAATTCCTTACGTTAAAGTAACTTAAAATACAATAAATGCTATAACAATCTTGAAAATGACTCAAAAAACTTATTGATAGTTTTAAATAGAAAAAATTTGTACTACAAGTATGTATATCATAACTTATGGTATAAAAGATATCTCTTCTGTGCGTATTGCATAGTTACCCAACAATTCTTGTAAAAAATTTTCATGGTAAACATTGAGATGATTAACTAGGAATTAAACTAAAAATAAATACTTAATAAATAAACTATGAAATAGGCTGTTGTAAATTTGATTGATAAATGATAAAACTAGGAATTGCTCTCATCCTTATTACTTTTAACTTTACCCTTTTGATTTTGTCATACTTGATCCTAGATATCTAATACTTATGATTACCCTTTCCCCAGATTTAATCAAGTAATCCTACTTAAAATAGATAGAAATGGAATTGTGATCTCTCAATCTATTAAAACTCTTTCTAACTATATAACAGTTTGAAGCAATCCTATGGATACCTAATAGATTATTTCCTATTAATTTGATGTTTATAGAAACAAGTGAATTAACCAATCTCTTGATCCAAATTTATTATAAAACAATAAACATCAAAAGCATATTCATTAAATCAAGGATGCAAACTTCAATAAATAATTCAAAAGTAATTCCTAAAAAGGAATTTAATAATCCATGGATGTATTTAAATATCCATCTAATCATCCTTAACATCTAATAAAAAAAAGGAAATAAGAAAAGAGTAGAGAATGAAATCTAGAATTCTTTTTTTTTTGGCCTTGAGTTGGAAAATTTGTTGCCTTGTTCTTAAGAGTTCTCTTGATCTTTTGATCTTCTTTCATTATAATTATATGATTTTCAATTGGTATTTTAATCTTCTTTTATAGTCATGATTCTTCTAGGGTTTTATTTAGAGTTTTTCCATATGTAAATCTTCCAAAAATAGCCCCCAAGCATCAAAAGTATGAAAAAAATTGCAACTTGGAAAAATCTCTATAAAAACGTGCATGGTACTATCCAGACTTTCTAGCACAATTGTGCAAAGCCTTCTGCTCCTTGTTGCACTATCATGCCAGATTTGATTCTCTAGCTTTTTATTCTTCTTTCTTCATTTTTTCCCATCTCCACTCATCACCTAACACATAAAAAAATCCTTGAAGTATAAATTAAGATCAAACTCTTGCCCTAAACACCAATAATTAAACAAAAAATGCAAAACACTAACAAGAACATAAACCTAAGTCTTAAGCACATGATTATCAACAAAGAAAAAACTAAAAACATACTCTAACACCTAGAAAACATACTAAGTTTTACACGTATCATTTATGGGTAAGGCTACATACTATCAGACCTCCCTAGACCTCGTTTCACTGCGGGACTTCAGACTGGGTGTGATGATGATGATGATGATGATCATTTATAAGGTTGAGACAACAAGATTCTCAATATATTCGTTTTCCGATATAAAAGAAATGGGAGTTAGCTAAAGCAGATTATGAAAAATTGGCAGTATTTCATATTGTTTATGAGTTTTTCCTAGGAATAAATTATCTAACTTCATGCATTTGCTTTGCTAGCATGTGTGAATTTTTTTAAATCTAACAAGATGATTCAAACAATGGCCAAGAAAATGATAGAGAAATTCAATACTTATTGGCCTATGGTTGGTAGTACCATGACATTCATATCTATTTGGATCCTAGGTATAAGAAGGAGTGACTTCAATTAATTATAGAAAGTTTTATGGTGATTGGGTTGATGGGAAAATTGATATCTTATCTACAAGGTAACTTCATATTTTAGATTTCTTTAGAGAAAAATTTAAAGACCAAGAATAAAATGATTAATGTTGGAAAATTAGGGTGGGATCCGATCCCAAGCCCATAAGAATAAACAAAAAAAATTCTTTAGTTTTTGAAAGCAAAGATCACTTAAATTCTTTAACATAATTGATTCATAAAATGTAATAAAGTATGAATCATAATTCATAACTTATTACAAAGCATGATCATTTTCTTGTTATTTCCTTGAACCATTTCTAAAATTGAATCATCAAAACCTTAATAATGGCATATGTGTCTAAATTCTAATAGTACATATAAAACATTTTGTGAGATTCTATAAGTGGTGTAGAGAAGGTTAAGTAAGAAGTGCTAGCTCCCTTAGATCCTAAGTTTATTTATAATAGTATTTGAGAATTTTTTAGCAATTTAATTAAATTAAAATTCTAATTTCAATTAAAATTATAATCAATTTTAATTAAATACCAAATATATACAAATAAGATTCAATATGTAATATTGATCCTTATTTATTAAATATCTCATATTTAATTCTAAAATTTCTCAAACTTCAAAGTCAATCCAACTTGATTAAAAATGCCTTTTTCTCTCTTCAACCATTCTTTTGTGTCTAACCTATTAGTTTCCTAAATATATTGACAATTGATATAAATTATAACCTTAAATCATATTTAGAATTAGATAAATTCAACTTCTTGAATTTTTCTTTCAATTCTTTGATTAGATAATTTATATCCATAGATTAAGATTGATATCTAGCAATATGTCGTGGCTCCTAAAATATTAAGAATGTTAGAGTGATTTTGACTAACCTTTTCACGTATGATTTTTTTAGTATAATTTAATCATTTTATCACACAATGTTTTGATTAGACATAGAGTATGGAATTAATTTATACTCTATCTAAGTCCATTCATATTTTTTCTCTACTATTAGTAATTAATTCTATTAGTTAGATTTGAAAACTATTTTATAAAGTATCATTCTACCTTGGTCAAGGATTTCTCAAATATATACTAATAAAGAATAATGACACATTCACCCTAATCACTTTAAGTATTTCCATACTTTTAGTAAATGAGATCAACTACTTCCATCATATGGAAAAAAATATAATAAGTGTTAGTCTTTGTATGCTCCATTAGTGTATAGTCTCAATAGAAAATAATTAACAATAATTTATAGATAATACATAAATGCAATATAAATATCATAATTTTGATTCAATACCTTGTAGACTTTATCATATATATCTAAATATGTATAAGCTAAAGAATGTCTTTAAATAATTATGTTACTAAATTGGAACCAACCAATTAACTATAGGATATAAACTCTTAGTCTCTAATATTAACCTAAAGGGAGGGTGAATTGGATGTTCATAAAATTGAACAATTTTTTAAACAAATATACTCAATTAACAATAATCAATAAAAATAAGGAAATTCCTTAATATAAATTAATCAAATAATTTAACAATAATTTAAAGAAGATAGGGGGAGAGAATACAAACTAATTTATAGTGATTCGGTAAACAACCCTTGCCTATGTCCACTCCCATGACTCTTCTCAAAATTCCACTGTAATTCTTCTTTCAAGGTGAAGAATAACATTTGTACAAACTTCTTAGTAAAGAGGATACCTTCTTACAATCTTCTTTCAAGGTGAAGAGGAACCTCAATCTCAGCTGCTTCACCCTATTATACAATACCATATTTCCCTAAACAAATATTACAACTCAAAATGCCTTATTTTGTCATTTGATAACTCCAAAATAAATCACTCACATAAGTATGATACAATCGAATAAGAGTAAACGTGTCGTACTTGAAGAAGAAACCTTAAAGTTGACAAAAGGAAGGTGTGGATCCTTAGAAGTCCTTCATGCCATCAAAGCAAGGATTTTATTTTTCTCGGCAATTTTAAAGTAAAGTTCCTCAAGAGTTGCTCCAAATTGAACCCATGCATTGATATTCTCTATCTCAACTGTTACCAGTCGACTCAAATGATTGAAAAACTCTTTTAAATACGTGTATACAATCCTAAAACCTTCTTCATACTAATACCAATAAGGAAACACCAATTTATGGTATTTGGGACAAAAAAATAGTTGTTGAAGCCAAGAACTAGCCATTACAATGGCTATATTTGACATATTGGTTGACTAATATAGCATACTAGTCGACCAATATGCATTTACAACACTAGATTCACGAGTCATTGGACACAATCCTAGTCGACCAATATGGTAGATTATTTGATCAGTACATCATCTAATTTTATAGCAAACTCTTAATACTTCAAATTTAACAACTTTATCCTACATGGGTGAACCACTAACTTTTATATATTGATCATTCACTTTGAAAATATGATTTTTAACAACTTCAAATGCTCAGAGAAAATTTGTTTACTCCAAATATGATTAAAACACTTTCCAAAATGTTCCCAAAATATAATTTAAAGATTAAGAGGCTTTTATATGAAAATCAAAAGCTTCAATGCCTCTTGATGAATTTAATGACTTAAGTAATGAAGTAACATGAAATGATTATATATGGCGAGCCTTTTGGATTATCATATTAACAAAGTGAGCTTATAAGTAAAAATATAAAATGTGAAATGACCTTGATGACTCTTAATTTTTTTTTGTTCTTGTTGATCATTTCATTGGTCGCAAACTTCAACTTTTCTTTATCAACTTCATACACTATCTTCTAGGTTTTATGGCTTCATTTTATTCTAATATTTCTTCTCATTAAAATAATAAACAAATTAGTATTAATTATGTTTTGTTATCATCAAAATACTAATTGTAACCTCCCTTGATTCAACATAAAGATTGATTCTAAACCTATGTCTTATACAGTGCTAAATATGAATTTGTCAATCAATTAAACATTATTAAATATGGCTTCAAACTATCAATTAGATGTCCCTATAATCAACTTGTTACTTCCTAGATGACACCTAAGAAAGCTATCCTTTTCATGCTTAGTCTACTTTATTTGGCAAGAAAGATAAGCTAAACTATTCAAGCAGATATATGGATTACTCTCATAATGATAAGGAAGGCTTTCTAATGTGCCCAGAGCCTCAATTTCTTTTTAAAGTTTGTGCATCAAGTTGTTGCCTTATACTAGTTGATCCTTATTGCTTCAAAAATTTCCTTTTGTATTAATGTCTATGTTGTGTGTTTAAACCTTACTTGTACTAATTGGCATTAACTTAGAGCAAAAATTTTCTATAATGAATTCTTCTTTACTTAGAAGAAAAGAAGATTAAGAAATTATATAACTTGTTTTATGATTGTCTTAATATAAATGAAAATGGAAAAATAGAAAAGAGTATGAAAGCTTTTGGAGCTAAAAAAGGAAAAATTATCCCATGATGAATCAAAACATTCCCATAAAATAGAACTTTTTTCTTAGAAAACGATTTATATTTGACATACTTTAATGTATAATTGAATATTTTGTAAGGTTGATATTTGAAAAGACAATAAGAATGTCCCTTTCTAAAATTTTGTTCTTACATGACAAAAACTAAGAGCATGCTTGTTTTCATTTATATTTATATTTATAGTTTATAGTTTTTGTTTTTAAATTTAGTAAAAAAAAGTTTGTTTAAGTTTTTTGTTTATATTTTTTATTTAGTTTCTTGGAGTTTTCAAAATTTGTGAAAATTAAAAAAGTTGGTTTTTATTTTCTGTTTCTGTTTGTTTCATAATCTCATTCACTATTGATTAAATACATATTATTTAATTATTAATAAGAGTAATGAATAATTTAATTAATATTATATATTTAATAATTATTAATAAAATTATGGATAATTTAATTTAATGTAATAATTTATTTAATTTTCAAAATTAAATTAAATTAATATTTATTAGTAAATACAATTAAATTTAAAATATCTTCAAAATATATAAATTTCAATGAAATTTGATTTAATAATTAAATATATTTAAAATAAATATTGATTTATCAATAAATTTGATATTTAAATGATTTATTTTAATAAAGTAAAATATTTTTAATGATAATTTATTAATAAATAATATATAAGAGATGAAAATAAATTTAATTAATAAAATAATATATCTTTAACTTTTTTTTTGGTAAATCAGAAAAATCAATTAAATTGAGAATATATATACAAAAAAGTTCTCAGACACTGCCACAAGAGGCACAACCAGCAAAACCGCAAGGCAAACCAAAATAAATCAAAGGAAGAAGTAGCCCGAAATCCAAACAACTACAAGAAAACCAAGAAATATAGGCAAAGAAAGTCCAAGATACAAGATCCCAAGAAAGAACCTAGCCAAAACAAACCGACCAGAAGGAAGCAAGCCAAGGAGAGACTGTAATAGAAAAAATATCTTTAACTTTTACCTAATATATAATTATAATTAGTAATAGAAATATACTTATATTGACATTAACATCCAAACATGTATTTGTTTTTATTTAAAAGAAAAACATAAAATAAAAATAAAAAATAAAAAATACAACGACTACAAAAAATTAAAAATTACAACGACTACAGGAGAAATATGATAAATAAGAAAAGTTCTATTGGAGTATTATACTACAGATAATAATGAGATTATACTATAGAGAATAATGAGATGGATTGTATCAAGATCCCGAACCTGTTTGTATTTGATTATTTTTATATTTGATTGTAATTTAGTTGTATATAAACAAAAAATGTTTATAGAGAAAAAGGGTACTTTTTTCTTGTTCTTGATTTCTTCTGCAGAGATTGAAACACTTTTATGAAAAATAAGAATGAAGCCAGTAAGGTTAACATTGTTTGAATTATCAATCCATATCTTGTACTATTTATTGATATGTAAAGGTATTTTAAACAATATTGATCTTGATGATCATAAAGTTCACTGAAACAATAATCATATAATTGGATCTTTCTCAGTGCAGTGTTTTGGCATGCTTGCTTCTTGGATCGTTGTTATCGGATGGATCGATAAAATCCGTCTTCGTCTGATTTTTGTCAGTAGGCGGCGCATGATTGGGAACTTGATTTCCACCATCCTTAGCCAACTTTTGACATAATGGTCTGCATTGGAGATTACAAAGTTCAGGCGTCGAAGTGGGTCCTGCGGCCATGCACTGATCATGGCATTGCTTTAAACAAGCATCATCTACTTTAGGTGTGAATATGCATACCAAACATGGCCACCAAGCTTCGCCAACCTCCACTGTCAAAAATATGGCAAGCACGATAATCCAAAATTTTTGGTTAAACTTGCTTTTTGCTGCCATCTCGTACTAGTTCGGTGTCTTGGGAGGATTGGCAAAGACTTGAATATTCAGAAAGTGGCAGGGAGCATAATACAAGAGGGATGGTCTTTTATACGTTTATTTTGTAGAGTTTTGTTAGAGGTTGTGCATTTTTTCACCGATGGTTTCGAGCAAGATGTGAATTCCAAACGTACAATAGCTATAATCTCTCCCGACAAGACATTTCTTCCTTGACTTTCTGTTAAGTTGGCTATATTTAGAAGCACTACCTTACTAATATTAAATTTATAACAGAATCAGTTTCAAACTAAACAAACCTAACATCGACGTCTTGTAAAGAAGAAACTGAATTGATAATGTGATCCCTGAACTTATCTGTCCATCTTTATCTTCACAATTAAATATTAATATTCTTCAATAAAACATTACAGTCTTTGATTGGAACTAATATCAGCAGTTTAGTGACAAAATCAAAATTTACCTTTTAACTTATGGGATTAGAAACCTTGAAGTTGGAACAAATTAGAATGTTAAGTGTAAACACGAAGTTATGACTTGATAAAACCAAAACTGACTTTTTAAGTTATGGGATTGAAGTAGAAACCTTGAAGTTGGAACAAATTAGAATGTTAAGTGTAAACGCGAAGTTATGAATTGGACATTGTTAATAACACATAAGAGTAGTTTAATTTGATTGAATCCACCTTTGACATAGTACGTGATTTTAATTTATGTATCTCATTTATTTCCTAAACATATAAAAAAGAATTTTGTAATAGATATCCTTTCTGATTTCAAGGTCTTTAAAACGTGACCGTTATTTTGTAAAAGAAAGTCTTTCACAAAAGTATTACCAAGTATATTCAAAGTGAGAATTCTCTAAATCATGTTTTCGTTCTAAATAATAAATTTAAACGTTATTTCTAAAATAAAAAACAAATAACACAAACAAATAATAGTTTATATAAATTTAAGGAAGGAAGATATTAAGAAATTTGGATACATCACACTTAATTATAAGGTACCTGTGGATGATGAATTTTATGCAATTTGTAGACTGAGTAAATTATAACATATTTATTAAAAAAATGTTTACAATTTTGAAAATTTTCTTTAATACAATAATTTGGTATACCAATGCAAAATACATGACAAACAATATATTTGTATGAATACAACCATCCATTTTTTTGATATAAGTAGTCCTTTCACTATTTTAGAAGAAATGAATTACCTTGTCTCTTCAGTATAGATACTTTGTAGATTTGAATTATAAAGGGTTTATGGATTTCTCGCATGTCTTTTTCACTAATGTTGGTGTTCTTATGCAAATAAGATTTAGTCATGAATGCACCACTTGAGGTTTTATTTTTTGAAAAATACTTTTAAGGCAAAAGTAATCTACTTGATTTGTAACAATTGAATCCTTAATTAATATAATCAATTTAGAAAATAATTGTTAGGTGTAGATTATAGTATGTTTTCTAGGTGTTTGAGTGTGTTTTAAGGTGTTTTCTTAAATGAAAATCATGTGTTTAAGACTTAGAATAGTGTTTTTTATTAGTGATTTCATGTTCTTTAATTGTTTGATTGGTTTATAGCAAGAACTTGATCTTAATTTTATATTTCAAAAGGTGTTTGATGTGTTTGTGAGTAATAGAAACAAGAAAATTGAAGCAAAGAAGAAGAATGTGAAGCATGGAATAGGCCATGATCGTGGCAGCTCCTAAGATTGTGGCAGGTGAGGCAGAGAGCAAATTTCACCTTTTCCAACATAGTGAGTTTTTCATACTTTTGATGTTTCAAGGTTATTTTTGGAACTAAATTAAGTGAGAAAATCCTAGAAAAAAACCATAAAAGCCTTAAGGAGTATTTAATAAAAAGAAAAATGCCAAAAAAGACAGTAGCCATCAGATTCAGTAAGATCAAAAGGGAGACATCAAGAGCATTCCAAATTTTCCATAATTCAAGTTCAAGACTCCAAATAGTTTTTCTTTCTTTTCTCTTCATCTATTTCACTATCTTAGATGTTGATTTGGATTGCTAGGATGTTAAACATGATTATGAGCTTCTAAATTCATATTAGGGATTGTTCTTGATCTTTTTTGTTAAACCTTATTCTTGTTGAATTCAATATATCTATGAACACTTTGTGATATTTTTATGCTTATACTTAGTAATAAATCGAGAGAGTGAATCAAGTTAAATGTGTTAAGGTACGTAATGAGAATCATAGCTTAATAGACCTGCAAATACCATATTAATAAACAATTGAAGAAAGATCTTAATTGTGAATTAATCATCCTTACGATTGCTTCAAATCTAATTGAATACTTGGGTGTAGTTTTGTGAATCGAAAGGTTGTAATTATATTATTATCGATTTCAAATAGGTCTAAATTATTAGATCTTGAGAGAAGGTAATCAAAACCTTAGGATATCTAGGATCAGACATAAATTGAATCAACAAAATAAAGGGAAGACAAAACAAGGATAGAATAATTCCTATTCTTATTAGTAGCTCAATTATTCAATTGTTTCGGTTTATTAGTTATTTCAATTTCAGTAATTTATTTGAATTCAATCAATCTTTTAGTACTTTAAACAAAGTTTTATTCAAGTTGTTAGGTGTCTAATTAGTCCTCGTGGGAAGGATACCTTTTATCCTATAAGTTACGATTCATATACTTGCTATGGTATTGAAAGTTTCTATATAAACTTATCCACAATATTAAATTTTAAGTTGGTACTAAATAATATTATCATTTGAAAAAATGCACCAATTATATCATTTAAGTATATGGACAAAGTGTTTAAATATTAACTGATAGCTCAAGGTATTATGTTGTAAAATGAAGAGTGTGCAGTAAATCAGATTAGGATGGTAGATCAGAAGACGGAGTATTTGATACAATTATTGACGCTAAATTAAGAATTTGAGTATATGAAAAGTTTATAACATGTCGTAAGTTATGCAATACTAAGTTGGAAATGCTAGGCCTAGAATATAAGTACATTGTTCTCGTAATGGTTAACGTATTGTTCTAAAGTGTGATCAAACTCACAAAAGTCGAAGTAGAAGGGTAAATGTGTGATTTGGACTTTAAGATTATGCAAAAGGTTTAATTTAGTGTTTATCCATATCTATAATAAACATTAGTCTTTTAACATTATCAAATGAATCATATTGAACTTTTGATGTTTTAACATAAAACACATTAGTTCCTTAATTCTAACTCTATTAAAATTTTCTCAAACATTTATTAATGTACTATTAATGTGTCATACTTGGTATGTCAACTTGATGCAATAGCTATTTGACATCTAATATAGCATTTTTAAATTTTAATTTATTAAAATTATTTTGTAAAATTTTAATTATTTAAATTTAAAAATAATTAAATAATTATGTTAATATTTATTAAACACCAGAAAATATCCACACAAGCAAGAAATTGAACCTCATTTCATCTAAAATCTCCACCCATTTCATCCAATTCCATTTCCCTATCAAATCTAGTCCATTCTCCATTTTCACCAACAAATCAAAATTCTTATTTATGTCTTCATTACCGAACCTATGAACAAAAATCCTACTTGTAATGAAACTCATTATTATAAAAGTGCAATGGCACCCAACCTTTCTATTTATTTTCATATTTACTCTTAACCATATAACAACCAAAATAAGCATTTAATAATTATGGGAATTATAAAAAGATTGAAAAAGTTTGAACTATAACCTTGGGTAAGAATAAAGACACAAAAGTAGTGTTGGATGAAAACAATAGAAAATAACATAGAAAATTAGAAAAAAAATATTGACAAGAAGGATTGAAACGAGAGCGAAAGAAAGAAAAAAATACTTAATCACTTATAAAGTTGAAAATAAAAACATAAAGAAGTAGAGAATAATAGAGACAAAACCAAAAGTTTGGAGATCAATCATGACAAAAAAAATAAATATCTAGGAGGAATGATGAGTTGTGGAGCTAGAGTTCCAAAATTTAGAAAATAACATAATGAAGAAATGAAAAATGTTGGGAGGGACATAGAACAAAAATAAAATAGTCAAAGAAAATGCAAGAGAAGATATAAAGAAGAAGGGTGATAGCTAGATAAAAATAGAAAAGAAAACATAAGACAGAGAGTACTAAATGACAGGAAGCACAAAACATGATATGAGTTGAAAAAGGAAAATTTAGTAAAAGGAAATGGAGTTAAGGTTACGATTTTAGATAAAATTAGTAGAGATTTTGGATTAAATAAGGTTGGATTTCTTGTTTGGGTAGATATTTTTTGTACTTAATCAATATTAACACAATATTAATTTAAACATTCATAAAATGTCCAAAATAATTTTAATTAATTTAAAATTAAAAATAACACGTCAGATGCCAAATAGACTTCATTATGCTAAGTTTGAATGTCACATAAGATATGTTACTAGATTAATGAAAATTTGACAAAATTAGTGCAATTATAGTCAAAGGATTAATATGTTTCATTCTGAATTGCTAAGGGTTTTATGTGATCAATTTAGTAACGTTAAGAGAACAATGTGTACCCTTGATAATGGTAGTGACTAAGTTAGATCTTTTGTAAAATCTTAAGAGACAAATCATATCTTTGGCCAAGTAAAGATGTATATGGCAGGTTATGGACCAATGTAATTGGAGCATTTAGTAGACATACTTTGAGTATAGTTTTGGAAAGATAATGAAATTTTAAGTTGTAACAAAAATGGAAGATTCACCTTGATCAAATAATTGCTTACTAAAGTATAAGTGAAAAAAGAAAAGGAAAAGATGCTTGGTTGATTATAACTAAATAAAGAAAGAAACAAGACATTAAAAAGGGTTTTAAGAAAAATAGAAGAGTTGCTTGTGAAAAATTTAATTAAATCATTACTTATAATTACATGATGATTTTTATATAGTTTTTGTCAAAAAGCAAAAAATAAGGCACCTTGGTGGAGAGAATAGGCTAGCCAAAGCATATTTTTGGAATTTGATTAGGTAAGTTTTTTGATCACTTTTTTGGAAATTGAAATTGAAAAGAGCCACTAAGTATAGTTTATATACAAATTAGAGAGAAACAATCCTGACTGAGGATACCATGGATTGAGGGTCAATGACAACATCTATCTTCTGATTAGAGTCTTAGCGGTTTTCATAGTTCGTTATCTGTGTTTACCTTCTAAATCTTCTCCTTTTTTTAATAGCCTTTATTTTTCAGTGAGCCTTAGATGGAGATCACCTTGTTGTCAAAGCATAGGGAAAAATCAAACTGGTCTAACTAGTATTAAGGTATGATCTAAACCCTATTTTGATTCCAATAGAAAGGATTTCAATAGGATTAACTTTGCATAAATAAATTTATATATGGTAACCTTATATTCTCCATGAATTGACTAGGTTTTTGTGGTAATCCTTAGCAATATTAGAACATACTATTTATTATCTGATGTTGTGGAAAATTTCACCTAATACTAATTCCCCAAATCTTTTTTTTATCTTGAAATCTGAGAATCTTCTCAGATTTCACTCCCTTTATACTTTTTGGATAGTAATCGCCAATGCTAGAGAATAAATACCCTAGCTAAGGTTAGAAATTATGGGATTAACTACAAAATTGCTTCTATTATATTATAGATGTCCATTTTTTAATAGAATTCCATATAGGGCTAGTGAAGGGGCATTAAAAAAACATGTGTTTGTTGGTTTCTTTATCACCCGTATATAACACACATTCAACCCTTAGGTTCAGGAAACCTAGTCTATTCGTATTACTCAACCTATCTTTAACCATCAGCCATAAGATAAAAACAATACTAGGTCTGATATGTTTCAATCAAACAATTTTGTGCCATGGCACGTCAGATACGTTAAGGAATTACCTTGTTATGAATTCCTTGGTAGTGAATTCATGAATTAGTTTATTGTGCCATCTGTAGTAGTCTTGTAATGCTATATTAGGAGAGTATCTAGGGAATAAATGATGTGTAGTGACAAGAGAAAAAGTTTATTGCTTCTCAACAATCAATGTTGAGACCTTGGCCTTTACAAGTTAGTTGGAAAATGCAACTTGTGCCTCATAATGCAATCTTTTATGACCTTTCTCCACTAGAGGAAAACACTGGTTGAAGTTTAGTCTCCTTGTAATGATTAGGAGAACTAATTAGACATTAGGAAGAAGTTTTTAAGACATACCAAGGAAGATTTTCGTAAATTATACTTTGATCAAACTAGATTTGTCTAATTAGTTCTCTATTAGTGTTTCTTGAGGACTTCTAAGCAATATTTATATATAAAATGTCTAGATTTATACCTTAATAAAATAGTGAAATTGGAGTTCATTAGATTTGGATTGTATATAGGCAAGTTTTCTCTGATTGTGAAGAAACCTCATAAATTATACTACCATTGATCATCTTATTTACTTTTGCATTAGCTAACATCCTATGTCTGATGAGTTTAAATTTAAAATCCTTTGTTTCTTATGTGTTATACCAAAACTATATGTCATAGCCATTACAAATAGTGGATTCAAACTCTTGACTTATAGCATCCCTCTTTGCAAGCATCTGATTAAGAGTGTAGGAGTTTTGATTCATGCTTTTCATGTTCTAGAAGTTTATGTCCTTTAAATTTTGAGGGTGAAACCATTAAATCCAAATTGATTCCTTGTCAATGAATAACTTCCAAATTATATTGATAATTAGTAATTTATTTATTACTTTGATTCTTAAAATCCCCAATCCCCTTTCCTCCTTTGGAGAACAAATGTTAGACCACTTTATCTATTAAAGATATTTTATTTGAATACCCTGAACATAAGAAGTTTTTGATATTCCTTTCAGTATCCTTAAATAGTGATAAGTGCTTAATTGTTTATTTGCTTATTCCCTACTACTTAGTGATTATTTTTTATTGATTGTCTATGATACTTATTTTGGTTTAGGTATATGATGGAAGAAAAAGAGCCAAAACATGCTAAACTGACAGCTTTGGGCGGCCATAAAATCAGTCATACCTTATTTTCTAATGACTATTACGCAAGGCATGACATATGATACTCAATGCTAAACATTTATCATCCTTAAATAATTAAACTAATGATCTCATATTCAAATTTAAACACCATCTACGACGAGGATCCTATTGAAATTTCGGCAGCATTTCCCCTATAATTCGGACACCCCCTTAAAAAATACGGGTCCCCTTGCAAAAGAAACACACTTCTATCTCAACCAGTAATCACACCGCAAATTCAGTCTCCGTCCAACATATGTGTTGTCAAGTTTCACACATTGCAAGGCATCAATAAAAGATTCAGGGACATGCAATGGGAAGTTCAATTGCGAGATCTTGAATCAAGCGATACAATTAGTAACAAAAGCATAGGCACTGACCTTAATTCAAATGCCGAAAATTTTTCCTGAAGTACGACACGACCAATGAACAATGTCACCGGCGATCAAGATGATAGAGCTGCAATGAAATCCAACAATAAAATCAATCATACCTTATTTTATAATAACTATTACGCAAGGCATGACATATTATACTAAATGCTAAACATTTATCATCCTCAAATAATTAAACTAACGATCTCATATTCTAATTTAAACACCATCTTCGACGAGGATCCTATTGAAATTTCAACAGCATTTCCCCTATAATTTGGACACCCCCTTAAGAAATAAGGGTCCTCCTGTAAAAGCAACACACTTCTATCTCAACTAGTAATCACACCGCAAATTCAGTCTCCGTCCAACATGTGTGTTGTCAAGTTTCACACATTGCAAGACATCAATAAAAGATTCAGGGATATGCAATGGGAAGTTCAATTGCGAGATCATGAATCAAGCGATACAATTAGTAACAAAAGCATAGGCACTGACCTTAATTCAAATGTCGAGAAATGTTCCTGAAGTACGACACGAACAATAAACAATGTCATGGGCGATCAAGATGATAGAGTTGCAATGTTTTCCAACAATAAAATCATTCATACCTTATTTTCTAATAACTATTACGCAAGGCATGACATATTATACTCAATGCTAAACATTTATCATCCTCAAATAATTAAACATTTGAATAACAATACACTCAACTCTTAAGATGATGCAACTAATATATGAGATTAGGGCAACTGATCCTTTAAAATAAGTTAAATATCAATTAAAAGAGTGAAGTAAGCTACTTGAAATATATAAGCATAGACACGACTTATTCAAGAAATTCTCCTAACATACACGGGCATACTAGCTAATTGAAACCACTATATCCAACTTTTTTTGTTCGTTTCCTTAAATCTTATTAAGACGATGCAATAAATTAAGAGGATGCAATAAATCCTAATACAAGCTAAGTCAAAAGAGTTCCACCGATTATAAGAAAATAGTTTGGCAAACATATTGAGAAGATTTTGAATCATTAAATGATAGGGAAACAATAAGAATAATTGACAAATAGAGTTACTGAAAGTAATTGAAACAATTACTTTCAATTTGTTTTGAAAAGGGGACTAAATTCATTTGCTAGGGGTAATTTGTTAGCCCCATAACATATATAAGACTATTTTGCTAGATATTGGTGAGACTTGGTTAAAGACTATAAAAACTTAGGCATGCAAAATGAATAAAGGTAAGATAGGATTAACCAAGGTTTAAGGTTCAATTAGCTATGATTGATATGTTTTAATGAAATCATCAGCTTAACTATGGTGACTCAAACTAATCATAGCCATTTTTGGATGGACAAAGGGATAAATTATGATCAAATATTGGTAGGAAATATACTATATCATGGGAATCCATTAGTTGGACCATGTTTATATTAACTTGAAACTTAACTATGATCTTTTATAGAGATCATGCTTGATGTGAAAAAGTTATTGCGTGGCAGCATAAAAGAAGTCGGAGGACACGACAAAGAATGAGAAAGTGGGTGAGGTGTCTTAGCTTCACTTTTAACATGTTTTCTTTTATTTACTAGTGAACTTAG
Source organism: Erythroxylum orinocense (assembly GCA_025531955.1). Classification (NCBI taxonomy): domain Eukaryota; kingdom Viridiplantae; phylum Streptophyta; class Magnoliopsida; order Malpighiales; family Erythroxylaceae; genus Erythroxylum; species Erythroxylum orinocense. The sequence goes on from JANZLX010000005.1 coordinate 25,757,209, forward strand.
TGATTTATAATGTTAACTACCTACTAAAGTATTGCTTGAAGTGATTGGAGATGTCTAGCAC
>JANZLX010000005.1:25805027-25818177 GCA_025531955.1 Erythroxylum orinocense
TCCAGGCTGCCAATTTTGTAGGAATAAAGGGAGCTGTGATATATGCCAAGGACCTTCTTCTATTACCTTTAGGGCTTCCGATTTGGAAGAAAAGGTAAAAATAATATTATCCTCCTCAGATAACATTACCTCCATAAGCCCCCTACCTTTCCAATTTCTGGTAGCCCATGCTTGTATGGTAGGAAAAGCAGGCCTCTTATCCATAAAGAATCCAACTAGGGTAGCTTCCCAATTTTTTGCTCCTTGCTGTAAAAACATACAAGCATGGGCTTCCCAAGTCTTTGCTCCTTGCTGTAAAATGTCTAGGCTGGGAGCAACCATGAGGGGAGGGAAGTATTGGAGGATGATGGAATGGCTGGATTAGGGTTAGGGTTAGGGTTAGGGTTAGGAAAAGTGGATAAAAGAGGAGAAAAATCTGAGTTCATGTTTTGTTTGCTTGCTTGCAGGACAGATCTGGGACAGCCAAGAATCTAGGAAGGACAGCTGAGAAGAAAAGAGAAAAATTAAGGGGCCGACGCTGAAAAAGAAAACTTGATAGAGCTGGAAAGTCTGCTTGCAGATCTAAAAAAGGGAGCTAAGAAAAGAAGTGAAGGAAACTGAAAATGGGAAGGAAAGAAGAATCTACAGGGTGAAAAAGTTTAGGTTTGAGAAGGGGGCTGTTAACAATGAAGAGATAGAAGAGAAGAATAGAGAAGGCTGAAAGAGAGTAAGAAATGGGGGAAAGGTAATGGAGAAGGAGATTGTGGAGGAAACAGAGGGAAGGGAGGGGAGAAGAGGTGAGCGACGGTAAAGATTCAACTAAGGCATCAAGCAAGAACTCAGGCGACGGTGAAACTTGAGTCACTATCTGTGAACACAAGTAGAGCAAGCTATTTCATAATACTAATAATAATTGTAATAATAAATATAACAAAAAGATTAATAAAATTATTAACAAGGAATTTAATAATTATTATAATAAATTTAATAATTACTCCCCAAAAAAATTAATAACAATAATTAATTTAATAATAATATTTAATAGTTATTATAATAATGAAAATATAATTTATTAATTAATAATAATTATTATTATAGTATTATAATTATTATTAATAAATAATACTAAATAAATAAATATACACTTAATATCAACAACAAAATTAATAATTAGTATTATTATTATTAATAAACATGTTTTAATAATAATCCTGTACTGCAAAAGTCAAGAAGTACATAAATAATTAACATTTAAACATGACTTTGATAACATGTTTCTTTTTCAAAGCCAAGCTGTTAGGCGGCTTAGCTTTTCACTTTAGATATGAAGTCTACGCGTACTTTAAAAATTTAAAGCAAAAATGACGTCGTTTGTTTCTTGGACAGCTAAGCCATGCTTCTTAACAATGTAAATTAGTATTAATGGAAGAGATGAAATGGTTGCGGAAGAAGAAAACATAATATAGCCAAAGACATGTTAAAAGCTAGAGTATTTTGAATCTCAATGGACTCTAATGTTTTTGAAGCGTTCAAATTAAAACTTAACGTTTTCAAAATATTCAAATTAGACTATAAGTGGATGGAAAATTTAACAATATTAACTTTTCATCCATTAAATATTACGTCAATATTGATATATTATTATGTTTTATTTTCTAAAATAAAAATAGACCCTCTGACAAGTGGGATCTACTGTCTAAAATATACAATTATGGACCCTATTGTCACGTGACTGTAAGACCTATTATAATAAAAAAAAATGCTGCCATAACATTTAACTGGCAGAGAATTAACCACGTCAAAAATTTCAATCATTTAGAGTTTGTTCTAAACGTTTTGAAAATTATATGGTTTAATTTGAATGCTTCAAAATGTTAAGATTCAGGTTATATTTTTTTTGTAAGGGTATGTTTGATTATGGATTTATTGATGGAATGAAATATAATATTATTTCATCGTTTGGAAGGAAGGTTTATAATAAAATAGAATATAATAGGATGGGATGAAAGAGGAGGGTTTCATATTACATCACATTCTATACTAAATAGTAAAAATGAAAAAACTTTTAATTTGAGAAGTTTAGGATGGAATGTAAAATGATAAACAACTTTACAATATATTACATTATAAACCTTTTATTTAAACAACATTTTATTATATTACATTATGAAACTTTCCATTTTTACCAAATAATAATTTTTTAATATTATATTCATTTATATTTCATTCTATTATAAATTATTTTATTAAAAATTTTACATTTAATAAAAAATAGCTTAAATGTTGAGATTCAAAATACACTTTTAATTACGAATATATCGAGAACTAATCAACTAAATTTGGATAAACTTGAGCTCATGTCCTGCGAGTTAGAGAGAGAGAGACGTAAGTGCCATTAGGGCAGAAGGCTCGTTGTGGAAGCAGAACGTAAAGCCCAAATCTCCGCCAACTTAGTGCCGTGTGTCAACTCCAGGCCGAAACCAATGACATCTTTCAGATTGCATACATTAGGATCTTCCAGGTCCTATCGCCTTCGAAAGAAATTTTCGTATAGTCAACTAACGCACATTGAACTCATTATTGTGAAAACATAAAGATTTGCCACTATGACATAATTAGAGTACGCAGAAAGAAAGCTAAGCAATACTTTGCTTGGTTGACAGGGAAAAGGAGCCTAAATCTAGCCGAGTGGTGGGTCCTAAAGCATTATGAGGACCCAAATGGTTTTCTACAGAAACCCAAATGGGCGACAAAAGAAGCTCTCTAGAAGTGCTTTGTCCTCATTTTGAGGAGTCTGATCAAAAGTGCTCCAGTAAACAAATGTCACTTATTGATCAGTCCCTACGTTTTCCATAACATGAATAAAAGTCTTTGCTGATGATCCCATCATAGCACGTCCATAAAACAATCCTCTGTAACTTACTAGCACTTTGCTAGGTGTTTCTTGACCTATATTTTCCATCACGAGGAAGAGTATATTTTGGAAGTTGTGTCGTTCATAAAGACCTAAAGCGAACATATTAGTCAATCTATATTCGTAAGAGGAGATAAGGATCTCTTTCATTTGGCACATATTGTATTGAATCTATTAATAATCAAAGTTGGCGAAATGCCTTAAAATTGGATTAAAAAGTGCCTAATTCCCTTCCTTAAATTATTGTCCCGCTTACGTTTATTAAATGTTAATTACGAAGTTTTGTGGCCACATCATTTAGCACACCAAGTCCTCCATCACTAAAACAATTACGAGAAATAATTCGTATGGCTTAATACTTACGTTGAGTTGGCAGGTGTCGGCCTCATGATTTTCTCCACCAAGCCTACCAAAATCTTCCATTAGTCACATCATGAACCATAACTGTGTGTGCTTATAACGCAGTCGCTCCCTCTCCCTTTTAAACACGCACCTTACTCATTCTTGTGACCGCAAGAATTCCATGGAAAACCATCACCAGAGAACCAACTTCAGAGACATTTTCTCTTTTCCCAGTACTCCAAGTCCAAATCAAGAATCTGATTTCGAGTTTGTTTTTTTTACACCACATTCACCCTTAACCGATCCATTTAGGAACTCTCCAGCAGATCATCTTTTCTTCAATGGTCGTCTCCTCCCTCATTCGTTTCCACTCCAACAATCTCCGTCAACTTTGGTGCTTATTGACAGAAGTTCTCGTACAACTAGCAGAACCAGCAGTGTTAGTAGCAAAGACTCGCTATTGTCATCGAGGAGTAATAGTACTAACAGTAGCAGAAGCAGCGTTAGCAGTGCAAGAACAAGTTCGAGTGAAAACTCAGAAAGGAGGTTTCTGTATCCTACCAACAAAGTTGCAAACAAGACACCGGTGGCTGGTAAAGTTGTTATGGCCCAGTTGTGCGGCTCTTCTCAACGATGGCAGCATTTAGTTCCCGTGCCGGCTCTAAGAAGTGAGGATTCCTGGCGAAAACACGTTAGGATTCGGCCAAAAAAAGGATTGAACAGCAAAAAAAAGAGTGATTACAAGGAAAAAGAGAGGTTATCCGGAAAAAAAGAGGGATCCTCCGGGCTCTTCCGGAGAATCTTCAGGTCACTTTTGGTTGCATGTAGAGAATGCCATGCCATGGAACCATCTCCAAAGAAAGACTATAAGCCATGAACGTGGCTTTCTTGATTGTTTTTTTGGTTCTTTCTCCTTGATAGATAATGGAGTTTGATCATGATTTTGCTGGGAACATAAATTGGGCTGTAGTAAATTTATTGCTTTCATGTAGACTAGCATCTACTCAAACTTTTGCTTTCTGACGAAATTGCGACCAAGAACTCGGCCAAAGAGGGCACCGGTGGTCCTTCTAATAATTTTCATATGATTCCTTCTAAAATATTTATTAATGGTCAGTGTCCAATAACCATTATAAAGGGTTATTATAATTTTATAAAGACTGCCCAACCGTAGCAGAAGATACATTCATGATTTTTTTTTTCCCTTTTTCTTGTCTGCCTGAAAGCAATATATGAAGTTATGAATTGAATAATGTCGCTGACATTTACTAAATTTGACAATGCGACTCTTAATTGATAAAAAGTTGCTTGAATCGTGAAGTCTGAAGTAATGGATTTCATGTCAGCCGACATATTATAATATATTAAAACAATGTCCCTAATATGGACAATTTATTAGCATAGACTGCAAATAACAACAATCCTCCTCAAGTAAAGCTATTACTAATCACTATTTATCAATTTATTTTATTTATTGAATCAACTAGCTGACTATTTAGTAGTTATTAGTGAATATTATTATTGAATAAAATATTTTATTTTTTATTATAATAATAATTACCAAATAATGACTCCCACAATTTTTCTTTATTTTATTCCAACACACTCTCTAACTTCTCTCATTACCTTTAATCTCATTCAAATCCCTCATGTAACAATTTCTTTCTCCTGCGATCTGATTTTTGACCTATTGATTTTCTAGCTTTTTTGCTTCTCTTCCCACTTCACTTTTTTCATAACTCTGCAACTTTTCTTTCTTGACATGAGCTGTTAAACATCATAGGCTTAAAAGGAGAAGCCTTTCCTCCCTTAAGAGCTGCAATTAGGGTTGAAGGGCCTCAAACCCTACTAAGCCCTTTGTCTAAGGTGAAAACCAAACCCTCAAACAATCTAGAGTGCACGCAAAGTCTCAGCTTACAACTCAAAGAATTTGGAAGCAGGTTCTTATTGACAACTCATATTTAGCCAAACTTCAATATTACCCTCTAATGGAGTCTACGAAGACAAGAAAAAATTGGCACCAGACTCTAGTTTCCTCAAAGTGGGAGCAATCAAGTGGGAAAGCACCTTAATAGGCTTCTTTTGGAACTCCAAACCACCTTATCAAGCCATCAGCTCTTAAGTAAACACCACTTGAAAGACCACAAGATTAGATGAAGTACTCCTTAATGAGGATAATTTATTCCTCTTCAATTTTACTTCAATTGATTTTGCTCACAAGGTTTTGGAGAATGGGCTATGACATTACAATTCCAAGCCAATTCTATTGCAATCTTGAAACCTGGAATAAAAATAAATGACTTGAGATAGAAGAAAATACCTATTCGAATGAACTTGCAAAACTTTCCTTTGGAGTATTGGACAATGAAGGGATTGAGTCACCTTGCTAGTTATGTGAGACATCCTCTATACATTGATGAAACTATTACCCTAATGAAAAGGATCAGCTATGCAAAAGTTTGCGTGCTAATAGACTTCAATTCCTAGCTTCCTAATATCATCCCCATTATGAGATTAGATTATGCTATCAACATGTTTGAAAATAAAGTGTTGGTAACTTATAATTTGAGGCTAAAGAAAATGGCTCATAAATAGATGTGGAGGGCCATTTAAAAACTATTCAGGATCGGTAGCTTTAATGATCTTGTTTAAAAAGATGATGGGAAGAATCAATCAACGCTGGGTAAAGCACATAAGGAAAATTTGTACTGCAACACCATAATATAAGAAGGAAGTTTAAAAAAAGATAAGGGCAAGGACAAAGACAAATTTGAAGGAATTTTAGAAAAGGAAAAACTCCCTTAATACCTATAACACAAAACAAGGATTGTTCGGAGATAACTAATCAATAAAATGAATCTCAAAGTTCATAAATATGGGTTAAGTACTCAATCAACTGAGACTATCATTTTCATTAGAGATATCACACAAGAAGTGGAAATACTCCTACTAGCAAAGAACCACAAGGGATTCATATTAAGGAAAGTTTTCAGAAAGTAGCTAAAAGGGGGTCCAATAGGAAGAAGAACTTTAATTCTAAATGAGCATACTATCTTGGAATATAAGAGGGTCTAATAACCTAACAAAACATTGTTTTTGATTACATGAATAAACACAAAACTTTTCTTGTAGGAGTGCTTGAGATAAAGATCCCAATAATTGCAACAATTGAGGCACATAAGGAGTGGTTAGCCAATCATATCCAGCCATGGATACCATTATAATGACATAATTATGCTTAATTATGATCAAGAGGAAATAGTTATTCACCCAAAACATATAGAAGATAAACTAATTCGCTTAAAGGTACAAATGAAAAGTAGAGTATGTAATTTTATATCACTTTTGTGTATGGCTTTAATATAAGCTTTTACGGATCTTCACTATAGAGCAAGTTAAGGGAGGCAAGAAACACCACAAATTTAACATGGCTACTCACATGTGAGTTCAGCTATATAATAAGTAAAATGGAAGCATAGGGAAATGTAAACCTAAGGAATCATACTGAATAATTAAATAGTGAATTAGAGATTTACAAGTATTGGATCTTAAAATGCAAGGTGCCTTTTACACATGGAACAAACAGAAGGAAGGAAGATACTTCATAGTTTTTGCTATGTTTTTTTTCCTTTGTACCTATATAGTATTTGCTACATTTTTTATAATGCAACAATATGTTATTTGCTACATTTTTCATAATGTAGCGATATATTGTTTGTTACTTTTTTTTATAACGTATCAATATATTATTTTCTACATTTTAATAATGTAGCAGCATGTTATTTATTATGTTTTTAATACATGATATTGAACAATAATTTTGTATATAATGCATTGATATGTTTTTCAGTGTGAATTATCTGGTTATCACTATAGAATTAAATTGTATAGAAATATTATTAATTCAAATGTCGAGCATTTTATGTATAAAGTATAATTATATAAATATAGTCAAATTGTACTAACAAAAGTAATATAACAAAAAGGGATGATCCTTTGTTTCCATAAAAGATATTAATGACAACTTAAGCAAATTTTATAGACAAAATAATAAATAAAGAAATTCCTTCAGAAATTGGAATGTGTCTGACATACTGACAAAATTGCTCAGATTATAAAAAACATTTGAGCATAACGTTAATGACTACCTAGTGTTGTCCATGTCCATGGACCTATAATCATTTTAAAAGGTTGGTTAAAATCGATAAAAATATTATTAGAGTATTGATACACTAAGCATTTTGTTTTGATTAAAGCAAACACCATATAACTTTACAATTCACAACATAATTACTCATTAGTTGCATCTTCATCCATTCTATAATTCAAGTAAAAAGTATTAAAATTAAATTATATTACATACAGGAAGTGATATAATAAGTATAAGAGATATAATTAATACCCTTCAATTTCCTCTTCATTTCCATTACAATTTGGGCTAAGTAAACTTTTGAATTGCATATCATGTTTTGCTAATTTAGTTCAAATTTCTTCTCCCCTGATTGCTTCAGCCTATAATGTAGCCTTAAGCTTGTTGTTTTCCTCTTAAAGATGTTCAATGATTGTTTTATATGTTGAATTGTAGCTTAGGACCATAGTTAAGGCCTTTCACATAGCCAAAATAATTACCAAGTACTCTATCACAAATGTCTTCCATACTGAACTCATTCCCCTCAAGCTTAGACTTCCTTATTAACTCTTGCCTCTTATTATAAAATATAAAAAAGAAAACCAATATTCAATCCACATATTATTACTTACTACTACATTAATAAATAAAAAAATTATTGAACAAACTTACATAGTTGCTTTCTACTTCTTCTGACGCCCATCCTTTACCTTCTTTATGGTGAGTGACTTTACATAGTGCGATCTTATTACACTCTTGTATATGTAGTTCCTTTTCATCCTATTTTATGAAACAAAAAATCAAGGGCAATAAATAATATAGTGTTTATTAATTTAAGAATAGCTTGCAATCATAAATCTTACATATTCATTTTGGAAAACTACTAATGACTTTTAACCCTTTATTATAAAGTCTTTTCATTTTTTATCTACTAACCCTTACCTTCTTAAAATTTTCTTAAATAAAAAAAATCATAACTTAATCTTTAAATCAACTAACAAGATTAATGCAAGCAAATGTGAAGGTTAATGATGCTTGGCTGGTCACCTTTCGTGGATGCACATCTCTTCTAAATCATCGTCCATAGCTTTCCAACATAACTAAAGAGGATAACATATGCTAGAGCTTAAATTCATCTGGTGTCTTTTCTAATAAGTATTGCTATCGACTCATTTTTAATAGATCAACGGTAGCTCCATGGTTCTCACTTATATGGCACAATACCATCAGTCCTAAAGCAGCCTTCATTACTTAGCTTGCTCTTAAAAATCAACTCCTAACTACACATAACTGGAACAGAAAAGTTGTTGACTTATGTATTATCTATAACTTTGCTCCAAAGGATCGAAATCATCGATTTTTCCAATGTTGTTATTTAAAAGCCATATGGAGTTGTGTTTTTCATCTATTGTTGTCGCCTTGTGACCAATATGATTAAGATTTTGTCTTGGCATGGATCATTAGCAAATCGAAAAAAGGAGCTCTAAATGTTACCTTTTCTCTACTGCATTCGCACTGGCTATATGTAGTAGCCCATTCTTATACTTACGAATTTAACTGTTGGATTGAGTCATCATATGAGAATTCATGAAGTGCATTTCATTTGTATACATCACAATTGCATATACACGTGAATCATGATCTATGAACATTGTAAAAATAGTACATGCACTTACTGATATATCCCAAGATATGAAAGATCTTAAATAATTATGATATGCTTGTGTGTTGATTATGTATTGAATTTTGTTTGATGAATTAAAATTAGTGAATTGGAAATTTATTGTTCTAATTGAGTGATTGATAAAGTGATATGTGCATTTACTATAAGAAAAGTGTTAAAAGGGCAAGATAAAATAATACATGGGAATTTAGGTTGAATAAGCCTATAAGATGGTGACACGTGGCATTAATAATAAAGTGACAATTGACTTAAATAAAAGATTGACAAATGGAGGTATAGTTGAGTGACATATGGTCTAGAGATTAAATGAAAAATGGACTAATAAGGGAGTGACAATTGGGAGTGTAGGAGAAAAACACATAACATGGTTCTTAGCTTGACACTTGGTATGACACATGTTTACCTTCTTCACCACACACCTTACCCACGTTTCTTACTCTTGTAAAATCACCATATTTCATGTTTTGGTCTATTGTTTCTTCTTCTTTCCTCCCACCTACGACACTTTTACACAATCCCTAAAACCCTTAAAGTTTTGCTAAAGTTTCGTAAACCTCATCTTATAAATTGAAACCCTTTAATCCCATCTTGTTCTTAATGTATGTTTGATGCTTGGGAGACTTGCTTAGCTTGTTGATTGAGGAAATCTTGAGACAAACAAGTAAGTATTTGATTACCTTATTGAGTTATATGTGAGCATAGCATCCATAAAGATTGGTTAGGGATGAATTGAGATGAATTGCATGTAAAGTTGATGATGAGATGTGCTTGAAATATTATAAATGATTTGGTTTTGTTTTGATGTATGGAAACCCTAGGTTATAGATTGTTTTGAGAATGAATTAGGTTGAGATTAGAGGTATGTTGAAGATGAATTTATGCTAAAAAAAGATGCTAATGTATTATTCTTATAATGGAAAAGAATTAGGGTGTAACATGCAAGATAGTAAATGAAAGCAGTTGTTTGATTGACGATGCCTAAGAGATAAATTGTTTATGAATTGTCAATTGAATGATTTTGGCTTTGAGTTTGAGATGAAATGATGAGAAATTGAAGTATCCTTGCAGTATAAATGAGGTATAATTGAAAAATTATCATGAAGGATTTAGAGTTTGGAAGAAAATTTAAAGAAAAAGGAAGGTGGGTCTTGGATCATATATCCTACAATTGTGGGAATTATATGGTTCCTTTCCACGATAGTGGAAATGCTTGGTAGAAATGAGAGTTTGTGTTCTGTGTTCTGGTTGAGTCATGTAAGGATAAAACAGTATACATTGATACTTTTAGACTTGATTAGGGCTTAAAATGAGCTTAGTTTGATGTTAAATCAATTGATTAAGTGTTTGACGAGTTAAGGTTCTTATATGATGTTGTAATTTAAGAAATGAGTTGTTTAATATCAATGCATACTAATTTGGAAAGTATGAGATGTCAACAGTATAAGAATATTCTTATGAACACAAGCTAAGATGAATGAGTAAGTAAGATTTGGGCATAAGGTTACATACCTGGGATAGTCAATTGAGCCTGCATTGAACATAACTTTTATATATGTGTAAGATTGAGCACTTATTTGATTAAATAAGTTAATAATGTGTAAATATGTGTGTATTGTATGATATAGGAGCACAAATTGACCGACAACATCCAGATATTGCCAAATCATCAAGACAATAGCTAATTTGGAGTAAACTGTGAGTAACCTAGATGTGTGATCTCAATTAGATATGCGTTTCTGTTTGAATTGTTTTTTTTAATCCTTATATCTATATATATTGAAATGATTTGGATATGATTGTGATATTGATGATTCCAAACAATTGATTGTCCGAGGAATTCAATATTCAAGACTATATTGGGAGTGTTAACTATGTGCATGTGAATGTGGGAAATAAATGCTCAATTGAATGTTGAATGCCAAACTTAGGTCCGACGAATATGATAAATGACTATGTACATTGGATGAAAGTGATTGCTAACATATTATGTGAAATGATGCATGTCATGACTTTGATATGTATGATCAGATAAAGGAGTTATGACTGGAGCGACCAAAGTGAAAAAAGAGCTTAAAGCTCATAAATGTACGCACAAAGCCACAAGCTTAATATTTAATGAGTCTGGTATCCACAATGGGTACAGGACAACATCTGAAATAAGCTCGGTATCTGTAACAGATATGAAAGAATTAAATAGGTACTCGGTCACAACAAAATTAATAAGAAAGTGGAGTCACGTATGCATTTACATATATATGTGTGTGTGTGTCTTATGTGAACCGTTGTGAGAAATTTATATAATTGTGTTGAAATAGTAATATAAAATGTTTGTGTTCCCAATGTGTTTTGTTAAAATGTGAGATACATATATTGTGATTTGGTAGACAATTAAATGATGCGATAATTGGGCTTGATTTTAAATAATATGATGTGTTTGAGAACTTGGATTATATATGTTGGCGATGTTATGTTCTGACTTGAGTGAACACGTCGATGATGGTTCACTCACTAAGTTCGCAAACTCATCAAAATTACATCATTGATTTTCATGTATCGGGACAACCTAGTTTTAAAGACAATATAGTAGCAACCTAGTATTGTCCATTTTGAAACCAAGAATGACTCGAAGGTCTGGTCAGTTAATACTAAAGCGTCTAGATAGAATATTTTGGTCCAGTACCTAGTTTTATGTTGTACACATTGTATATACTTGCGAACTTTGACATGACATGTATGATATAAACAGGAGTTATGAGTGTAATAATAACACAATGGATAGCTATGTTTATGAATCAAATGTAGGGAATGTAATGACAATGTATGCTTATGTTCATGAACGAAAAGAGAGAACTTAGTTTTTCTTAAATATTTATGTTCTATATGATGCCATGATATGTAATATCCAACCCCCTACTGGAAGGGTAAAATAGTAAATTTGGCATAGGATGAGATGGATTGAAATGACTTAGGACTGGTCATGCATAATAGGATTGGCACACAGTAGCAATTATGCACATGAAATTACTGTACATGCATACATGACATTCCCGATTTTTGTGCCTAAGGCAATTTGATTTTGATTAACGTGGTTACTGTGTTTGAAAAATTATTCTAAGTGCGCCATTGAGTGTTTTATATTTTTAGGAATTTTTCTGAATTTTTTCGGAGAAAATTTTCGGACCGAAAAAATCGCCAAGTGGCGAACCGGTTGCTTTTCGATAGCGAAAATTGCTACCCAATGGCACTATCATATTGGGTATTTTATTTTGAAATTGAAATTAAGGTCATTGGACTAGAATGGGTCAGATTCCAGTAGGATTTCTAAATCCTATCCATCATTTTGTCTTATTACTATTTTGTTTTTTCCTTACATGCCACTTGTCCCTTGAATTTATTGGTTTTGTCTTTTGCATCATCCTCTCTCTCGGTTATGTGTTAATAAAAGAAAGAATGGATGAACTTGGTTGCTTCTTGTTTTATTCCACCGAAAACCTACATCCATTTCCCATCTCCATCGATTTCTCCTTCTTATTTCTCCTTCTTAAGAAATCCTTCCTCCAAACCTTAAAAGCTTCTTCATACAACCAAGCTATTTTCTTGCCATGATGATGATTCACTTGCATGGTGTTAGAAGAAGTTGTTAATGAGAGTAGGAAAGAAAGAATTGAAGAGAATTGAAGATTGGAAAGAACTTGAATTGGTAAGTGTGATTTAAGCTTTAATTATGTCTTTAATAAATCATGGTAGTAGATGCATTCAATTGGAATTATGGTGCAATTATTATGATTATTGATGCATTAATTTGATGACAATTATAGTTGGAATTGGTGGGTATAAGGCTAGGTTTAAGTATGACTTGATAAAGTCATATGATTGAAGTGATTTTGCTTAGTTTGGTATTGATTTTGGAATGATAGATTAAGGAAAACTAATGGAATAGGGTGCTGCCAAATTTTGATTATTGGTCTAAGTGAATGTAGAAATGATTTAGGGACTGATTTTGTGTCCAATTGAGATGCTTATGATAGTAGAATTTGAATTGGCATGATAGGAAGTGTATTGGAGTAGGAAAGCTGAAAATGTGAGTTTGATCTACTGTACT
>JANZLX010000005.1:25818277-25836700 GCA_025531955.1 Erythroxylum orinocense
TTTTAACCGACTGATGTAGTACGCCACCCTCGCGGGGCACGGACTCGGATATCACCAACGATATCGGGTTCGGGTCATTCGGGAGTGGGGTGTTACATGATAAGTGATGTGATTGCTCTAACATGCCACTTCCGTAGGTATGTGCTCGAATGTTCTCTGGAATGTCGGGTATGTGTTCTATGAAAGTTGGATGTTACACTATATACAACATATGGAAAGAATGGAACAACCAGAAATTTACTGACAAAAAAAAGAGAAATACAACTTAGCCGATAGACTCATCAATCGGATAAGCGAGTATCTTTTTTCCAGAGGTGTTCACAGGCTACTAACCATAGATGTCAAGAGTACTTGGAAACTTTAACATACAATGCTTCTCAAATTGTTCTTCTGGTCTTTTGAAATCATCTTCTTTAGATCTGTCTTAAATTAGAGTAGTAGAGTGTTTATATAAGAACTCTTTTGTAAAGTTGTAATTAGTTCCATCTATAGCAATATATCATTCATTTATAAAAAAACCCTAAATCTTTGGGTCAAACTGATAGTCACACAGGAAAATTTTGAGAACCAAGAAGATGGAAAGGATAAGAGCATAAGAAGAGTGAGGAGGAGGGCTAAGGATTGAAATCTAATTAGAAACCAGTAACACAAAGACAAGGGAAGAAGAAGAAATGAGTAATAAATAGTCATGGAAGAGAGACGAAGGAGCTTCTCACACTAAAATTCATTAAATCGAGACTCAAGATTATGCAAATTTTGAGATGTGAGAAGTGAGATTTGTTTCATTTGAAAAATTAATAGTTCGTTTATATATCAATTTGTTTAATTCTATTGTGTTATTAAGTAATCAACCATAAGTTTTACTCTTTATATAGACATACTTTAGTAATATCCTGATGTTGGTACGTATTGCTAAATACTACAATAAGAGTTTAAAAGTGAAATCTCTTGTTCAATTTATCAAAATCCTAGTAATATTATTAGATTCATACAATATTATTTTTATTTTTAAATTCAATAAAAATTTTATTTAATTGATTTTGTTATTTAATATTTTTAATTTCTTTTAATTTTTTATTTTTTGAAAAAATTTTAAGTAAGAATGAATTTTCCGTTCTCTTGTTATAATTTAATTTTATTATTTATTGAATATATTATTTAATTATTTAAAATTAATTACTAATTAGAATTACAACCATTAAATAATTTAAAATTTAAATTAATAGAGAGAGAGAGAGAGAGGCTATCGCAATAATTGAATCCATTTGGCGTGAGTACCACAAGCGTTGAATTGCTTTGCAGAAGAAGGAAAGGCAAAAACTACAAAGGCGTGGCAAGGAAACAGGACCATCTTTAAACTATAGATACCTTAACTCTTATATTAGAAAAGAATTAGCTATCAGATAATCAGAATTTGTGCGGCGACAATTTTAAAAGCAAACAGATAGGTAATGCTAACCCAATATCAAGAGGCCAATACATAGCTGTGGTCTGCCTAGATCTAGATGGATGGATATGGCCATTATTTTTGTCTTCTTTTATAGATGTGAATGAATAATGGCAACCCATACTCAAGATTGCTAAAACCTAAAAGCTCTAGTTTTATTAAGCTCCACCACATTCGAGTTTTCTTTTTTTGTCTCCTTTATTTAATGCCTCGTTAGCCACTGGCGTCAGGTCTTTTGGATCTGAAAGATCTCTTGAATCGATATCGTGGTCTTGCTTTCCAACTGGCTTAAGGTCACGGTTCTGACAAGGTTTTTGGTGTAGATCAAGGGCTTCTATATACTCTTCTCTCCGGCTCTGAGAGTGGGAGTCAAGGTTTATGTGGGTTTTTGGTGTTTGACAATCTTTGGTTTTTGATTCTGAGCTGTACTGAGATTGGTGATAGTTGTAACTGGAGTTTGTTTTTTGAGGTTGCTATAGATTTTGATTGTTTGGCTTCATTTAGCTTTTAGTTTTGATTGGAAAGCCCAAGTTTTTGAAATGGAATTTGAAGGTTATGATAGATGATCCGAAGTTTTTGATTGAGATAGCAAAGGAGAAAAAGAGTCATATCGGTTTCTAGTTGAATGGGTTCATCTGGGTTTTTCTTGATATGTTTTCTTCATTCTTTAATAGCTTTAACATGTGGAGCTCTAATGGTTTTCTACACAAATGAGGTTACAGTGTTTGGCCATGGCATTGAAATAGCAACCAAGCTTAAAGGATCAACAGCCCATGACCAACTCTTGATCCAAACCTCTGATTCCTTTTCTGGGTTGCTTTTGTTTGCCATTGGCTTCCTGTTGTTCATGGTGGCATTTGTCAAAGAAAGGGAGTTCCAAAGTTTCTTTGCCAAGGGCTGCGTCCTGCTTCATGTTTCAGTGGCAGTCTGGAGAGTGTATTTCGAGAGAAAAGTCGAAGATCTCACTCATGACTTGCCTAGACAGGTAGTTGGTGATATTGCGTTGGCTCTTTCTTGGGTCTTTTTTCTCGCTTATTCCTGGAGAGAAAAGTACGATTAAGTTGTGTCGCCCTGCCCCTTAACTTGCTGGACATTGCGGAACTTGAACGACTTTGCATGTGTGGGAATTTCTCTAAATTAAGAACTGTTGCCGGGTGGGGTTTTTGAATTGGTATTTCAGACAAGAAACATGGGATCCGATTCTGGCTTAGTGTTGGTTGGTAAAAGCTTTGAATCTGATCTTGAACTTTGTGGCAGAATCAGAAAAGTGGAAATGGAGGATTCACATCTTTTGCTTGCTTCTGAAAAGTCTCGGTTTTTATCCAATTAAGCATTTGTAAATGAAGCATGTTTGGTAATCCGAATCTTATTAACGTGTTTGTAATGTTGTGTTCTTACTTTAAGCATTTGTAAATGAAGCATGTTTGGTAATCCGAATCTTATTAACGTGTTTGTAATGTTGTGTTCTTACTTTTGGCTCTTTATTTTACCCCTAGACATCGTGTATAGGAAGCTTCTCATATTGTAACTTCAATGTTAATTTCAGATACATGCTGTGAGAATAATGATTAAACCAAGAAAAAATAATTATTCAATATTTAGAAAATCGAAGTCTAGAGTATCCATAAATGGTTAACAACTCAACTTTTAAAATATACAGTATACAGTTTCCTTTCACGCAATCCAAGTCCCATTGATAAAAAAAAGATATATTTTCCTCTAGGTTTTGGTGAAAAAGCATATTGGTACAATGTGTGATCAAACACTATAGCTTCAGCTCCTGCTGCCCAGGGTATTGGATGATATTCGAAATATCAACAACAATCTGAAACTATAATTTACAAAACTACATCTTCAGTCTTTACCCTCCTAGCTCTAAGCCTCTCTCCCTCACTCTCACTTCTCAAACACAAGTGTCGAGTTTGTCGATGGGTCCTGTCCTTTCCAAGCTTCGCTTCCTAGTCTCCTTGCCCGTCGATCCTTTGCTGTATTGTCTACTCATAGCATTTCAAGTCCACCACCAGGTCACTGCTCTTTAATCTTCACCTGTCCTCAACAGCTTTACTCTTCGAATATTGAATGTTGTTGTGGCTTTTTAAAATGGTTTAAACAAGGATTGTTATGTTTTGTGGGTTAAATGCCAGGCTAGTGCCTTGTATTTTAGATGAAGGCTTGAATAACTAAAGTTGAAAGCTTGAAATTGAAAAGTTTGCAAACTAAAAGCCTCTTCCTTTTTTTTTTTTTCCCCTTCTTCTTGCTTTAAATAATATAATACATCAATAATTAATCATTTTTATATGTGCTTTGCCTTTGAATAATACATTAATAATTAATTATTTTATTACTAATTATGTAGAAATTAATATTAAATATTAAGTAATTTAATTTTTTCATAATTATATTCAAACTAAAGTAGTTTGATTTTTTCATGATTACATTAAAATGGTTTCAAAAGAATAATATAACTAAGATAGAAATTGTTGTATGTTTTTACTACACATATATAACAAATGGCGCTGTTACCTCTTCTGCTGTTGCGACAACTTCCCTCTTTTTCAATATCATTCAACAATCTTAAAATTCTTTTCCACAAAATCGCTGAATCACTTGCTTTCTGTTGCGAAAAGGGTTTCGACGGTAAGTAGTTCTCTTGCTTTTGGTCTCATAAATTGCTCGCCATTGTGTTGTATGCGTTTGTTTAGTCTTAGTGATCGTATATACCAGTGTTCTGTTTTTTTTTTTTTTTGATTTGATACACTTCCTATTTTTGTTCTCACCCTTTCTATATCCCTTTTGCATCCGTATGTCCTCTTTTGTAAGATTTAATTATGTTTACCCGTCTCTATTTTTTTTCCGTGGAAGTGATTAAGAGACAGATGGGCTTGTGTTGAGAGAGTTGTAATATTTTCCCATTTGGGAATTGCTCTTCATGTTATTCTTTGATTTTGACATCTGGGTATTTAGGGGTTTCTGTGCCTTGTCTTCCTCCTCCTGTCCGAGACCTGAGGGCAATGTAATGAATCATAATAAACCTGTATATTTGAGCGAGACTTCAAGGCTTGGGATACTTATAATGGGACATTTGGCATTTGTTAATTGCTGAAATTTGAAGTTCAAATTTTTATGGCCTCAAGATCGTTCTTAGTCATAAACAAATATTAGCACTTGGGCTGTTTACTAGCTTTTAAAGTTTTTCTCAGAAAAAAATTTTTAGAGTTGCAGGGATGTATTTCCTTTTCTAATACTGACCATATCCAATGATGATAGGCTAGCAGAATTGTTCTGCCTAAAAGCATAGGCTGCACAATTTCCTGAAATTTTCTGTAATTTAAAATTTCTCCTAATTTGAATACGGTATTTCTGAAAAAAAAAAAAGGTTGGTAATACTTTGTAATTGTCTTTCTATTTCTTTGGCAAATAAATGTTGCAAAGCAAGGTGGTTGATAAGAGTTGCATAATGATGTTCCTCTATACCATAGTGGTTTGGTCCTAAGATTTTGTGGCTTGATGGTAGCTTACTGACACGATTAAAGGCTTGGTTGAATCATGTTTGTTACTGTTCAGATTTTAGTAGGATTTCTTTTCACAGTCTTTGATTTTTATTAAGGTCAGAAAATGATGTATGAACTACTCTGTAAGGACTATCAATCTTGGTGGAAGCAGAATGGAACTTGAGAATATTTTCTATTTATTACATGCTCTTAATCAAGTTTTGTACAACATGTAGGATAATAGTTTCACTTTTCAACATAAGTTGACAAGTACATTGATAAGAAAAGGAGAGCAGAAAATAATTGAGATAAAAAATTGCATGTGTCGAATGCTATGCTTACTTCTTATATTTGTCTGCTCTTTCCTTTGAAGCCTCTATTTTATTAGTTTGGAGGTACAATGACTGGAGGGTCATTGGGCTTGAGGGGAAGCCATGGATCGTTGCAGTCTTCAGCAAAATTATCAGCTGTTGCAAGAAAGCCTTCTACAAAGATATTACCAAGTTCAAGGGATAAAGAGCGAAATTTCCTAGTTATTTGGCGGTTTATAGGAAGTAGAAGGGTTGCGATGCTACTCTTGTTTACCCTTTCTCTTATGGTTATTCTTTTTGGTACCTTTTCAACAAACAAAGGTTTGTTTCAAAAATATATCTTGTTTCGTTTTGACCCGAAACTATTCTAAGATGATGTATATATTCTTTTTCTTGGTCATTTTTGCATTTTACCTGATATTTTTGTGGTACAAATCTTAGAGCAAGCAGTGTTCATAGTGGCATCGCATCCCTTCCTAAGACCCTATAACCTTTATTAAGTAGAGTTCTTATTATCCATTCTCATTCTGAAGTAACTCCCTAATGCAAAGTTTGCAAACGCTATCTTTTTTCATTATCGTCTTTTGGTGGAAAAGCAAATATTACGAAGTTATTCCTTCAAATTAAAGATGGTGAATGGTTGGTTGATAATGAGTATCTACCAACTTAAGGGTAGGCTTAATTAATTATTTTTTGTTTCAAGAGACCCACAACAACAATTTAACCTTCCAACCATAGGGTACCCCTCAAATCAGTTATTTTGTCTATTATCTTAATTTGATCTGTTATTTTTTCTAATTTGCAATTTGTTTTACTTCCAACAAGGTAGATTATAAGAACTTGGGTTTGCTATCTTGTTTACTGATGTGCCAGAAAGTAGTAGTCAAAACATTGAGAGACTTAGTGATACTTCAACTTCAAACAACTTGGAAGGACGTATGTTTAAAAGCAGAGCTCCTCCTATCCTTCAACATGAAAAGTCAATTATTACAATGCATCCATGTGCCAATTTTTCACGTCCTCCTCCCCCTCCAATTGGTAGAAGACGTACTGGACCACGAAGTAAGTTTTGAGTCGGCTATTGCTGAAATGGATAATCATTTTATAGTTCCATTATCTCCATTATTTTTTGTTTGGATTGCTTTTCTAAACTAGCTGCTACTAAGTTGTGTAACTTCTTGATGTGAAAATAAAGATCCATACCCTTTTCTTGGCATGTGGCGTAATGATTTTCTGTAAAGGTATATATGCCAGAACGCTCAAGAAAAAGGGTAGTCTAGTAGTTGAGGTTCTTCCATCCAACACAAGGTCTTGGGTTCAACTCACACCCTTCACCCATACCTGGCTTCCCTTAAGACCCAAAATCCAAAAAACATACACATGATGCTTACTTGTTGATGGTATCATTTTGGCTTGAATACTTGGCCATGATTAGCACAATAAATTCATCAACACCTTCACATGAATTATTCATAAACCTTTATATCCTAGTGAACAAAATATTGTTACGTTTAAACAAAATTCTATCAATATATTATTAATTTTGTTCAGCATTTTGGTTATTCAGGTTGCAAGGTATGTTATCTACCTGTGGACCAGGCAAGAGCAAGCATGCCAGGCTCACCTTCCCATTCACCGATACTTCAAAGTTTGACATATATTGTGGATGAAAATCCAATTAAAGTTGAACCACACGGAGGTTCTGACTTTGGTGGATATCCTTCCTTAAAGCAAAGGAATGATTCGTTTGATATACGAGAATCAATGACAGTGCACTGTGGGTAGGTATCTTTCTTACTATTAATTATTTTTCACTTATCGACTTTATATATTTCTGAGTATTGTCCAATAGAGATGATGAGTTGTAACAAATGTAGTCATTCATTTCTTGGTAAGTCTGGTCTTTTTGCTTAAATCTCCTTCTATCAGATTTGTTAAAGGGAGCAAACCTGGTTACAATACTGGTTTCGATATTGATGAAGTTGACCTGGCAGAGTTGAAGCAATTTCATGAGGTCATCGTTGCATCAGCCATATTTGGTATTGCATTAAGATGTTCAGAATAGATACTTCATCTTACCTATGTTTGAAATTTCCTCACTTTTGCACTTTTTCCAGGGAACTATGACATAATACAACAGCCAAAGAATATCAGTGATGCTGCAAGGAAAACTATTCCTTTCTACATGTTCATTGATGAAGAGACAGAAACTTATATGAGGAACAATAGTGTTCTTGATAGTCAAATGAAGGTTGGATTGTGGAGAATTATTGTTGTCAGAAATATTCCTTATGCTGATGCAAGAAGAAATGGAAAGGTTTGTTTGGTTCATTTGCTTGAATCTTTGGATCTTCTTTAGATATCAACAAGTCAAATTATGGTTGTCACTCTATTTTATGCTTATATCTGTATTTGCATCTTCGTTAGTGGTTGCATAGTACTGCGTCATCAAATTTACAACACATGAATATTCTTTGAATTTCATACTGATTCAGATCAAGATCTTGACTCAATCACTAGTTACGGCTAGCATTTGATAAAATTGAAAGGAAATTATATCTGTGCTTCAACCAATAGTGCCTATAGGCTTTTTATCATTCTTTCTTAAGAGATATGTTAGAGTACTTCATACTCACTTCTTTTGGAAGGTCTGAAAATGCAAAAGCTTGTCTCAAGATTGAATTCCATAAAACAGTTTGCATAGTCATAAAAGACACCAATCTATGGAGGCAGAGAATTTCTTGTTATTAATCTTTTGCAATTATGCAGCTGAAACATCTGTCATATGCTTTTTCTCAGTGAAGGAGTAGAAATGTGAAGGCCCATGCACATTCAGTGATCAGATTTTAGTTGTCTAGGAAAAGGAAATCCCTAGAGCCTTTGACATATATAAGGAAGTTTCTCAGTTTGGTTCCTTTTAACATTTTGTTTCTTTGATTAGTTTGATGCTAAAAAAAAACTAGAGGGCTTTTGAAGGAGAGAATTTGTTCTTGATATTAGATGCTAATAGTATGATTATACTTTTTATTCACATTTACAATTTTTGGTTGAGGAGATTCTTTATCAGATTTTATAGATTTTCCAACTTAGAAACCTTATACCTTTTGTTGATCTTTTTAAAAAAGTATGATATTTTATTTTCTGTTAAATAAAATATAATGTTAATTACTCAGACTCATGTTAGGTCTTTTAGTTAGGAGATATTGTATGATCTTGTAGAATGTAGTTTCTTAAGAGGTTTATATTATCTTGCAGTAGATAAATTCTTATCTTATACTTGAATTCTTACTTCTAACTAACTTGATTACAAAATTATGTGACTAGTTCTTAGCTATAAGTAAATTACTCACTTTGTGAAAGAATAACGAAGAATGGTTATTTTCTATTCAAATATTTAATGGTGTTTGAGTGATGCGCTCTTACTTTCTCTCATGACGAAGACAATCATGATTAGCTGAGCTTAGATGCTACTGCAGATTCACCATAGAGCATCCAACTTGCTTCTTTAACATCAACTTCTGGCTTTCAACTAACCATCCACAAGCTCAATGGAAAGAACTATCTTGAATGGGCACAATTTATGAAATTGACACTTAATTAAAGAGAAAAATTAAGGACATTAACAAGTGAAGTAACAAAAGTTGCATAAAATGATACATCTTGAAACAATGACATTTTGGAAACTCCGTTGTCATTACTTTGGAGCTCATCTCAAATTTCTGGGAGGCTTTACGAGACTGTTATTCTAATTTGGAGACTCATCTCAAATCTTTGATTTGAAAAATAAGACTTTGGATATCTAAACAAGATGAACACGGTGTTATCACCTATTGCAATGAGATAATGAGATGGTGACTTTATTGTAGGAATTAGATCAATATTATGATGATCTTTGGGAAAATTCTAATGATTATGCTCGCCATAAGAATAGGCAAGAGAATAATCAAGTCTACATATTCCTTGTTAGTCTTAATCAAGATCTTGATGAAGTTAGCAAACGGATTTGAGGTTAGAAACCATTGTCATCTATTTGAGAAGTTTTACATGAGGAGTCCAGAAGAAAGATTATGTTGTGCAATTTAGAGCCCAAGTAGGAACTTGAGGGCTAAACTCTTGTAACAAGAGGATTTGGGTATATGCATACAAAGCCTTGGTGTGAGCATTGGAAAAAACCATGGCTTACGAAGGAAAATTCTTACATGCTTCACGGTAAACCACCAAAATGGAAAAATAAATCTAGTGGAAACTAATGTGATTTTGATGGCACAATTTAGGAGTTCTAGGAGCATTGAACGAAATAAAAGGTTGTTTTGTTGACTACGGAACAATTAGAGCATTTATGCAAACTTCATTAATCTTGCCATAGAATCCAACTTGTTCTTTGGCTGAAAAAGGTTGTTGCCTTTGTATCGCGTTTTATTGTTGCCCCCAATTTAGTCAAATCCTTGGATCATTGCTTTTGGAGCAACAAGTCACATGAAATGTTGCTCTAAACTATTTTCCTTCTACATTCCTTACGCGGGCAAAAAAAGGGCAAAATCGTGAATAACTCTTTTTCCACAGCCAAAAATGGATATGTCCATCTTTTCTCCTTAATATTTCATAATATATTTCATGTTCCTAATCTATCTTATAATTACTAATCATTAGAAAATAACTCTTGATCATCAATGTCATGTTAATTTTTATGCATCATATTGCAAGTTTCAGGATTTTAGGACAAGGAGGATGATTGGCGACTAGAATGTGTAGTGGCCTTTGCATATTTGAAGATGGAACCAACTCTAGTACATTACATCAACCTACTTGATTCAATTCAGTTATTGTTCTAAGAGTAGCAAAATAGTGTTGCGGATTATAGGTTAGGTCATCTAAGTTTTAGTGCTTAAATTACTTGTTTCCAAAACTTTCTCAAAATAAAAGTCCGTGTTCTAGTCTAATGATTCCACTGATATTAATATTCCCCATTGCTGTTTGAAGAGGTGTAAGGTGTTCCAAACATCAGTTGCCCAACTATGTAATACAAAAATCCACCCCAATCATTGCGCTTTTACCTCACAAATATCTTGTCTGCACACTCCATAAAGTGTGCAGGATGAGTGAAAGGGGCCTGTCTTTTAGGAGATGAAGGCTCTTGAGAGAAACAAGACATGAGAGGTGGTGGATCAACATAGATAGAAGAGTACTGTGGAGTCCAAATGGATGTTCACAACTAAATTTAAATCAGATTGATTGTATGAAAGTTGTGACATTTACTATCTTGAGACTTTTGCAACTGTGTCAACGTTAAGCACTGTAAGGGATCTCTTGTCAATTGTAGTAAACCTTGATTAGCCTTGACAATAAGTAGATGTGAAAAATGCCTTTTCCGATGGAGATATAAAGGAGTGGGTATATATGGATGCATCACTAGCCTTAGACGGAAAATTTGGTTCAAAGGTATGTAAATTAAGATCTTTAGATGAGTTTAAACAATCAAAGGGTTTGGTTCAAGAGATTTACTCAGTTGTTAAAATCAATTGTGTACTTAAGGACAAGTTGATCATACTATATTTGTCAGGTACTCAAAAAATGGGAAGATAGTTGTTTTAATTGTGTATCGACTTGCCTATGGTAAGTTGGTAGAAGAAATCTTTTTCATCAGAGTTTAAGATCAAATATTTACAGTCTTTAAGACACTTTCTAGGGATGGAAGTTGCTCGATCTGGAAAATACATATTTTTTTCTCAACGAGAATGTGTTCTTGACCTTCTTAAGATATGGGAATTAATGGTTGCAAACTTGTAGACTTGAGCTAGTAATCAAATTCTAGAATATCCAAAAAGTCCACCAGCAAAAGGTCAACTCTTTCAAAAAAGCAGAGTGAAACATCGAGGTGTATATTGGTGCAGATTGTGTAGTTTCAACTATAGATAGAAGATCTATATCAAGGTACTGCACATATGTTTAGGGTAATTTAGTCACCTGGCTAAGTAAAAATCAAAAGGTGATTGCAATAGGCAGTGCTGAAGCAAAATATCAAGCTATAACATGTGGAATTTATGAGTTGTTATAACTAAAAAGTGTGTTATGAGAGTTGAAAATACTGACTAATTTACCAATTAAACTATTCTGCGATCACAAGGCTGCCATCAACATTGCATAAAACCTCCTACAATATAATCGCAAAAAAAAATTCATTTGTTCCGGCTATGTGACAAGTAGATGAGATTCTCATCTAAGTATTGTTCAGACCTAATTTTGAGCTTCTTAGCAAGCTGGATTGGCATCCATGCACCATCTTGTTAAATTTGTAGAAAAGTAGTTAGGATATCTTATTTCTATTAAATAAATTTGAGGTTAATAGCTTGTATTTATTGTTAAAGTTTTTTAGTGAGGGGATTTCCTATTTTCTTGTAGTAGAAAGATTTTTAAGAGATTTCGTGTTATCTTACACTAGATATATTCTAAATTGAATTCCTATGTTCTAGTTGAACTGGTTTCAATATTTGTAGCTAGCTAGTTCTCAACTATAAATAAATATACTTTAGGAAAGAATTAAGAACTATTACTTTTTCCCTCTGTCTTTCAGCTTTTTAAACCTGAATACCACGAGTGCTGTATGTGAAGCAAAGTACGTTTTCTGCTCCCCTTGAGGAGCAATAAATTGAAAGATATGCTAGTCCTATTAAAAGTGCTCCTGTTGTGAGAGATTAATACAAGTAGAGGTCTTCGCACTTTGTATGGAAAATGAATTTAAGACATTCTTATATATCTAATATTGTACTCAAGTATGTTGTCAAATAGTTATTTGGTTAATTTTGATATGCCTGAGAATGTTGCTTAGCTCACCTGTTTCTAACAATATCTTCCAGGATGATTGCAGCCTGTGTTTTCTACTATAATGCATAGTCTGCTTATGGTCGCAATAATTTGGCGGGTGGATTGTTATTCCCATTTAAGGCTGCAAATTCCTTATTTAGAACAAGTTATTAGATATCATGAATTAGGCAAACCTTTAATTGTGAAAGTAAAAAAGACGAGAAAGGGTAAAGAGAAAGAGGAATACAAAATTCTTATAGTTCTATTGAAAGGCTAACTTCTATGGATATAAAGATGGCAAGAATAGTAGGGTCTATTATTAACTATATTTAGCCCATCTATTTATAATTGTAAGGTAATACCTGCTAAGACCAATATTTCTAAATAGTGTGATATTCCTATATAGGATATAAATAATAATAATATCATACTAAACCTAAAAAGTTTCATACTATTATTATTAATTGGATTCTTTATATTTTTTTAATAGTAAATTAGGACAGGCTAATACTAATATTATTAAACAAAATATATATGATATTCTTGCATAAGATAAACACAGAAACCTTAATTTTTAAGATTATCAACAATTAACATCAAGTATGATTTTTGAAGATTTTTGGATAATGATTGTCAACAATTCTTTTACATTTTCCAATTGAATATTAAATTTTATTGAGTTCCATACTTACAAAAACTTAACACAATTGTTCAAGGTGTTATCCCGGTACAAGATGTATAGCAAATATAATTCTTTAATGTTTTTATTGATAACATAATTAATAACAAAATAAAGGTTTGACACACGATTGAAAAAATTGTAAAGTTAATTTTTACGGTTAAAACTTGATGTGTTTAATTTGATAATGGTTGAAAGATGGCTTGCTACTGCAAACTAATTGGTGTGCATCAAATTGTGCAATTGATGCATAAAAGATAATTTCTTTTCATTTGTTTTTCCATTTCTTTTGTAGCGTTTTTATAAAACTTTCTTGAGAACCAAGCTGTCAGTCTTTTAAGATTTTTCTTCACTATTTTATTTATGGGAAATTGGAATTATTCATTGTTAGCAAACATCTAATTCATGTTGGTTCTAATCCTAGGGCAAAATTATGTTACAGATTCTATTTATTGAATCAGCTATCTAAAATACGTTCATCTCCATTTCTTATCATTATAGTTTTTCCTGTTTCAAATTCATTCCAGGCCGTTATACTTAATTGTGTCTATTCCTTCAGTTGATGTTCATGAACTGGTTTCTGGAAACTTCTAAAAGCATGTAAATTGCAGGTTCCAAAGCTTCTCTTGCATAGAATTTTACCAAATGTTAGATACTCTATCTGGATTGATGGAAAGCTCCAGCTTGTTGTGGACCCCTATCAAATTCTTGAAAGGTTCTACCTACTTTCTGTTTGTGTAATTCTTATTTGAGGAGGCTCTGATGAATAACATCAAGATCATAATAAGATTTTGAGCTTTTTCAATTTAATAATATATGCAATTTAATGAAATCCCTTGTGTATAACTTTATTCAGGTTCTTATGGCGAGTTAATGCCAATTTTGCAATTTCAAGACACTATACACGCTTTGATGTATTTAAAGAGGCAGAAGCTAACAAAGCTGCTGGAAAGTATGATAATGAAACTGTTGATCGCCAGATTGAGTTTTATAAAAGGGAGGGTCTAACGCCATACACTAGAGCTAAGTTGCCAATAACTAGTGGTAGGTGCATGATCTTTAGTATGTGAACGCTTTTTATTTCTTTGATAATTTGTAACTCCCAATGGTTTTTGATTTATGACCAAGTTTCATGCAGATGTCCCTGAAGGTTGTGTTATCATAAGGGAACATGTGCCTATTACAAATTTGTTCACCTGCCTTTGGTTCAATGAAGTTGATCGATTTACGTCCAGAGATCAATTAAGCTTTTCCATTGTGAGGGATAAAATAATGGCAAAAGTTAATTGGAGTATCAATATGTTTATGGACTGTGAAAGACGTAATTTTGTGATTCAGGTATGTCCTCTTGGCGATAATAGTAGCATCTATGCAATATGAACTTGGGTAAGTTATGCTCACATTTTTTTTATATTCATTGGTTTTAATCTTTGAAACAGTTGAACTTTAGGTTTATAAAATTTTGAATTTTTTGTTTTGGTGCATGGTATGAGAGGTTTTCTTTCAAAGGCAATATTAAACATACTGGTGCAGTCTGCTTGTTTTGCCCTTTATACGTGCATTAAATAAATACCTTTGCAATGTGCTCTAGTAAACATTACATCAACTATAGGAAGTTGGTTCCACCTGTTACTGTATTTTCACTCAAATGACTTCCCTTACATGGATACATGGGAAACTGAACTCTGTATCTTGTGTCACCTTTTCTGGTCAATGATACCTATCTTGACTACCTTGTCTCCACATATATGACATGTGAATTACAATCCTTTCCTGCAGCATGTTCATGTTGTTTACATACATAATAATGGAATACAAATTGTTCTCAGATCTTAACATTATGCATAATACTGGAAAACAAATTGTTATCAGATCTTAATGTTATCTTCAAGATGCTTTGGTAAGCTCCTCTCCTCTCTTATGCATACTTGTTTTTGGTGATTGTCTTTGATTTGTCAGGCTTACCACAGAGAACTGCTGGAGCGTATGCCTCCTCCAATTCCTCGTCTCATCCAACGATCGCCACCTCCACGTCGAGACATTGCATTTGGAAGGACAGTCATGAAGAATCCTTCTAGGCGTGGGAAAGATAGGAAATCCAGTTCCAAGCGTCACCGGAAGGTTGGTAATGGGAACAGGATTAGCAATTGATTTCTTAGGCAAGATGTAGCATTTTCCTTTCTTTAACAATACATCCACGGAAGCGAGGATACAAGTGTTTATATGATCAAATCGAGGAAAGCTAAAGTTTTGACGGAAACTGTCAATATGGGTCTATTCTTTCATTGCTGTAAATACTTCACACCAAATAAGTTTCATGTATGAAAAGGCATTGATCATGCTCTGAGGAGTTTATCGAATAAGTTGGCTGGAATTGCTGGAGAGACTTCTGGGCATCATCAAGTGACGTTTATGGCTTGGTGATGGAGACTGCTGCATGAGAGGGTTGTCACCAATCTGAAATTGAAGAAAAATCATGGACTTGGTGCGGATTGATGGAATTTTGCAATTGATGTTGAACTTACTGGCAGCATTTGATTAGTGGAAATGGAAGACCAGGAATTCTTGTCTTTACTTCCATTGAGCTTCGTAAATCGGTGGAAATGGTAGGATCAGAGATCTGCAACCTATACTCAGTAATCCTATGGAGCTACAGTATTCCTCTTATTAGCTTTTGTCTCAGGTGCTGCTTCAATTGACTATGTAAATCAATGCTATATTGTTATTTGATAGGGAGCAATCCAAATCATACCAGTGTACTTATGTGGTACTTATTTCATCTTGTTCCTTCCCAATTTCCTTTTAGCTGCATTTGGAAGCTCTGAAATTGGACTTCAAATTTGTACCTACTACCATTTGACTATCGTGTAGAAACAAAATTTTAGTTTCTAATTCAATCTCATAGATTTGAAATATAATTTTAACTTTGATAACTCAATTTTATCGTAATTATTCTATATTGTAATGATTCAAGCATTAAAATCATAATTTTAAGATTCCTTTCTCATTGTAAAATACTTTATTAATATTAAGAAGAAAGTGTTGCAAGAAAAAAACAAGGTGGGTTTATTTAGCAAATTGGGAAAGTGAAAGAGAAGGATAGGGCGAGACGCATGATAAAAATAGTAGTTTCTGTTACATGGGGAGTTAAAAACACTCAATAGATCTTCATTGAGAGCTATAGCTACTTGAAATATAACTTGAGAGAGGGTCGTGCTCTTTTTAGTAGACAGATACGGAACAAGCGGATCAAGATGTCCGTAGGCAAATGTTGCAGAATTCAGACTTAAGAAGAGATTACGAATACGGGTGTTAAATAACTGTTTATTATAACGCATTATTTACAAGCTGTTTGGAACACAGTGAATTGAATTTATTAATGAATTAAATTCAATTACATTAATGAGATTGAATTGAATTCAATTATAATAAGATTAGAATTGAATTCAATTATTTTAAATGACACATTTACCCCTGATTAAAAAATAATATTATTAACTAATAAACATTCAAACTTATACAGTGCAACTTATAAATTAACTTCATTATAAGTAATATCATAAACAAAAGTTTATTATTAAAATGAAAAGAAAAAAATGATTGCAAATGATATGAGGCTAGATCGAATTAATTATTGAAATAAATAAATTTAATTATTGAAAAACAATTTTCTTAATTTTAAGAATTCTAATTAATTAATTTCAATTTAATTGAAACCAATTAATTATTATTTTAAAAACCACTTTTCTAAAATTAATTAGGAATCAATATATTATTATCTTAATCATATTAAGAAAAATAATTTCATATTAAGAAAAATAATTGCCTTAAGTTTAGGATTGAATTGATAATTAATATAATTTAATAATTAAACTCTTGAAAAAATTAAAATTAATTCCAAAACAATTTTTATAAAATCAACCTTTGAAAACAATTAGAAAACTCTTTTCAAAATTTATAAAGATTTAAAAGTTCTTCATTTTTAATTAAAAATTTTAATTAACAAGGCTTAGAAAAAAAATTTAAAGGAAGAAAAAGAGAGGTGTCTGGCGCCATGTGAGTATAAAACTCATGTTCGAATAGAGGATATATTAGGTTTGTGAGTAAAAACAGAAGAGAGGTGCTGACAGGTTCAATTCACGTCACTTGGGACGTGAATTGAATTTGTTAAGCAAGTGGGGTTTAAACCCACGGACGTATTGAATTCATGACATTCTCAACCTTCCAAACGCATGAATTGAATTCAATTACAAGATTGAATTCAATTCGTGCGGTTCCAAACAGCCTGTAAAGCATTTTATTTGGCGACGATATTCTAGAGTTGTGACAAAAAGTGACTAATTTTGTGACTTGTGTATGTCATCACCAAAGGGCAAGCATTTGGCGATGAGAATTGCAAACGTCATAAAAAACCCAAACTTTTTTAGACAAAATAGGTACTATGTCACCAAATGTAAACTTTTGGCAACTAAACCTTAAAATTGTCGTCAAAAGTTGATATTAAAGAATTTATAATTAATAATATTAATTTGATAATTTTTTAATGGAAAGTGTGCTTAATAATCCTAAGGTTAATTATAACTAACATTTATATACGATTTTTCATATTTTTTCATTTGCCTTCTAATTTGTTTCAATATATAGTTAAAGCATTAAAACTCTATAAATTATCTTTTTGGATATAAAAAAGATAAACAAAACTAAAATTTTTATATTAATAAGATAAAATTAATAATAAATTTAAGTTGACTAGTTTTCTTAATTATTAATATTTATTAACAATAAAATAATAATACATAAAAATATTGAAAAATGTAAGCAGTATATCATAATGATATATGCAGGTAAGTAGTAGAAGATTTTAATTAGAAGTTTAACAATTCTTACAGACATACAACAACGAAAATAACAACAACATCAACACCCAATATGAATCTTGCTGATACATGAGGTCTGGGGAGGTTCAATAGTACGTAGCCTTACTCCTAACTAATAGAGAGGTTGTTTTCAAAATTCTTATAGACATAACAATAAATAAAGTTTCACACTTATTCCAATTAAAAGGAAATGAAATAATTATGTTTTTGGATTCTAATTGACACGAGAGTTGGTAGAGGTAAATGAGCTCCCTATGTCTAGATTCTCAAGAAGGGTCTTTACATGTTTGAAGGCATCAATTGAAAAAGTCAAAGATCTTCTCTCAGGTGTTGGGTTATTGATAACCTCTTCCAACAACTTCCTGGCTATAACTAAAATAGCAAAAGATATAGTGGATGTGTAACATCCCATCTCCGACGGGAAGGGTAAAATAGTAATTTAGCAAAGGATGAGAGTGATTGAGATTAATTAGCATTGTTCATGCATACTAGTATTGGTACACAGTAAAATTTGTGCACATGCAAATAACTGTACATGCATACATAACATTCCCGGTTTTTGTGCCTACTGCAATTTTATTGTGAATAACGTGGTTATTGTAGTTGAAAAATTATTCTGAGTGCGCCATTGTGTGTTTTATATTTTCAAGGCTTTTTAGAAATTTTCTGGAATTTTTCGGAAAAAATTTTCTGACCGGAAAAATATCGCCAAGTGGCGAGCCAATTGATTTTCGGTATCAAAAATGTCTATCCAATGGCACTACAATATTGGGTATATTATTTTGGGATTGAAATGAGGGCCATTGGAATTGATTGG
>JANZLX010000005.1:25849474-25860804 GCA_025531955.1 Erythroxylum orinocense
ATAGGGTTAGATTGATTTGTTTCCTAATTTATGTTGTACTCTTTATGTATATATATCCTATTAAGTTTCAATAAAGAAGGTACCTTGAAGCCCTAAATTCTGATAGGCACCAAAATATACATGCTAATATACTAATTACAGAATATACCTATTTACTAATTACAGAATATCTATTTATGTTAAGAATATATACATCTAATATATTAATTATTAAAAGCAATATCTTCCACTGATAGGAACCATAAATCTCTGTAATCTAGATTATATGGATTATACTAGTTTTATCCTCTAGATTGTATATATATATTCTTATAATGAAATCTTTAATTTTAAAAAAAAAAACTTTTTTTGATGAGAGTATCCTCCCACTAACCGATACCTCCAACATCCTCCCCCCATTTTCCGACAACCTTTGACACACATCCAGTTCCTCTAACTCACCCGACAACAACTTTCTCCTTTCCCCCCTTTTTTTTTCCCGCAACCATTTCGATAGCCTCCTTTTTCCTTTTTTTCTTCGACTTCAATCCTTTGTCCCCAAACATCACCCCTCTACATCACGCCTCTCAACATCACCCCTCTTCTCTTTTTTCTTTCCGACAGCCTCTATCCTTTACACCCTGTTCATCCCTCCAATAGCTTGTCCTCACTTTCCTCTTTGTAGACAGCCTTGACCTAACCCCTCCCTAGACATGTCAATCTAGTCACCCAAATCCCACACTAACCAAACCTAACCTTATGGCAATGGAACTTCCTGAAACTAACCAACCTAATTCCCAAGACGATATGAAAACCCCAATCATAAACATAGCTGACTTTCCATTGCTAGGAAGAACCTCATAAAGGAAACAACAGGATTAAAGAAGGAGAAGACCACATGGAGCTTCATTGTAGGGGATTCTGGGAACCTAGGCAGACTTAGATTTGTGAAGACAGATGGGGGTAAACCGATCCAAGCTCTGATTGAGGTGTTATAGCAAGGTGCTAAGAAGTGAGGCACATCTCTTGTGGGCTTTTAATAGGAGAAGAGGTTAGCTTTTCCAATTGTTGGCAAGTGGGCCAATGCTAAATGGAGGAACAAGGGGTTGGTGAATACTATGGTAAACGAAGATGAACTCTATTCAAATTCAACACCGAAGAGAATGCGCAGAAGGTGTTGGAAGCAGGGCCATGACACATAATGGGGCATCCAATTCTTATTAAGAAGAGGCAACCTGGAGTTACATTGGAGAGAAGCAAGCTTGCTTCAATCCCCTTATGGGTGGATATTCATAAAGTTCCCTTAAAAGTATTGGTTTGCGGAAGGTATGAGCTATATTGCTAGTAAGATTGGAAATCTTTTAGGATTTGATGAAAATACTGCCTTAATGAAGATGATTGGGTTTGCTAGAGTTTGTATAGATATTGATATATCACGGAAGCTTTCAGACTCCCTTAGAATGATGAAGCTAGATGAGAAAGGAGAACTTGCAGAGGATTCAATAGGAGTAACATACATGTGGAAACCAAAGCTGAAAGAGGAAAAGCGGGTTTGGAAAAGAAAAGAGAAGCTAGAGGGGAAGCAGATGAATGAGGGGTGTCCAAGCCAAGAGAAGGGCATCTTAGTAGAAAGAGAAGCACCACTTGAAGTGCAGATTATCCAGAACATGAATCAGGAGGTCAATCAAGTGATAGGAAATGGGAAATAGGAAAAGAATCAGGAGGAAAAAATATGACAGGGATTGTAACACAAATAGCAGGGTATAATCAAAGATCAGAAAATGGAAAACAGGTGATGAATTTGGAAGAGATTAATATGACAGTGAGTGAAACACAGTCAATTGAGGATAAGGGAGCAAGACAAGAAGAAGAGACAATCAACACTCCAGTGGTGGAAAAGAGGGAAGCTTCTGGTAACAAGAGTGACAGAAGATCTATTTACTTGGGTTTGAATAGGAAGTATAAAAGGAGAAGGTCAAGGAAAAAGAAAAAATGATTAAGGTAACAACATGGAATGTTAGGGGTCTTAATAGCCTAAAAAAACAACTTGCGGATAAGGAGTTGAACAGTAAGTTAGATTTTGTTGGTTTATTGGAAACCAAAATAAAGAGGGAGCGAATGGAGAAGATTTTATGGTTCCTAGAAAAAGAATGGAGGGTAATGAGTAATCATTAGGAATTGATAATAGGTTTCAATCCTCAGAAAGTGGAAGTAGCGCAACAACTTGAAAATGATAAGTTGATACATTATGATGCCTTGATTAAAGCTACTGGGACAAAGATTGCAATAACAGGGTTATATGCAGCAAACCATAAATTCCAGAGACAACTTGCATGGAATGAGCTGGAGAAAACTAGAAATACAATGAGTCTCCCATGGATAGTTATCGGAGAGCTGGAGAAAAATTGCATAGAATGAGCTGCACTCTCAAATTCAAAGAATAAAGGGGAGGGAGAAGTTGGAAACAAGTGGACTGTAGAGAACTTCAGGACATGGAGAGGACAGGTTTGGCTAGTCTGAAATAGTATGGAAATTCGTATACGTGGAACAATAAGCAATCAAGTGAATGGTTTTTGCTGAGAAAATTGGACATATATATGGTTATTGATAAGTTGATAGCGAAATACCCAAATAAGCAGTGCTATATTCGATGATCCTAATGTATCATATCACAGTCCAGTAGTAGTGGAATGTTAACAGATGATAGGAGGAGGAAGGCCCCATTTAGGATATTCAATCACTTGATGGACAATCCTGAATTTGGAAACATACTCAAAGAGGAGATGCAATGGGAGATTCCATGCTCAAAGGGGTACCAACTTAGCATGAAGTTAAAAGCCTTGCAAAACAGACTAAAATTGTTCAGCAGAGAAACATTACAACTAAAATTAAAAGCTAGAGCTGATGCTTTTGAGGAGCTAAAGAAATGTCATAAGAGAATATTGGACAACCAGAAGATCTGCAAATGAGAAAAGAGGAATCTACAGTGGTGGAAAAATATAGCCAACTACTGAAAAGAACGTACTTTTGATATGATAATTGACATTTTAAAGGTCCCCTATATGAGGTAAAAGAGGTATAACCTTTGAAATTAGTGGTGAATCTAGAACTAGAATAAATATGTTAATTAGAAATAATCAATGGATATGGCCCTTCCATAATAATAGAAGTGTCAGACTCATAATGGAAGAGTTGCCAAGATGCCAAGTGGGAGAACAAGATGAAATTTAGGACCTAGCAGACAAATCAAGAAAGTTCAACACAAAAGCGTGCAACGCATTTTTGCATACTACACAGAACACAAGACAGGAGTGGATAGCCTTAGTATGGGACAGTGAAATCAATCCAACTCATTCATTCATCTTATGGATGAGAACAATGGAGGGTTGCTTACAAGGGATAAGATCAAGTTTTCCATTAACTCAATGCGATGTGAGTTATGTAATACTGAATTGGAAAATCTAGAACATCTTATGATTAGATGCGGGTCTACCAGACAAGTTTGGGACTGAATGTAGATTATTCTCAACATGTACAAACCAATGGACTCTTGGAGTGAGCCAAATTCCAGAGTTTTTAAACAAGAAAGTAAAAGCTTTGAGATAGTTTTTCAAGACATTTTTCTTCATTGCAGATTGGCCATATTAGCGAGAGGAATAGCAACAAATCTGACACGCAATATGAAGAGAAGATGGGAATTGGAGTATTACTAGTTTATGTGGTCTTATAAGTATCCCTTAGATATCAAGATGTAGATGATTACTAGGAACTACAACTCTATGTAATCTAGAACTTTTGTACTATTCTAGGTCTTTTGTACTTTAGATTGTATAAATATTTATTTAATGAAATCTTTTAATTTTTAGAAAAATAAATATGGAACAAGTTAAAGAGTAAACATTATAAATAAATAAATAAATAGACAAACAAGAAAAAGACAAGTACATAAATAAAACAAACAAGCCATTATAAGAAAATATTTAGGCTAAACAGAAAATGTTTAGTCTAAATAACTAAGAGGCAAGTACTAAATATTAAATGTTTAAGCAAAATACAAGACATAAGACTCTAAGGAAAATGCTTAAAAGACTTATGAGAATGAGAAAGACCTTTCTATGTGAGATCCTTTATTCGTATCATAATACGCTAAAGTTTTCTGTTAAGGGCTATATCCTCGGTAAATACAACATAAATTCATTATAAATAAGGGTTACAATTCAAACTTGAAACCTCTTAATTACAAGGCTTTGGTGCCATCTTAGTAAACTATTTAACTTAAACTGACGGGTGGGGCTTGTTAAGTGGATTATATACTATCTCAATAAAGACAAAGGGTAAGAATAGGAGAAAAAGAACATGGGATGAATTAGTGGAAATAACTTAATTAATATGCCTTTTGACAACATGGAATGAATGAATGTGATTAGTGTGGCCAACTAAATATTTTGGAATCAACAACTACTCCATGTTGAACATCGCAAAGGAACTAGTAATGAAGTTAGTGCTGAAATGTATTCTTCTAATTCTAGGTGGGGATGGGGGATGGAGACAAAATCTACACTCTTGTTTTCTATGTGCTATGAAGCATCTTCGTGCGAAAGCAGCTCGACATGTGAATTTGATCTTTTCATAGATGTTTGACAATATTAAGGAAGCATTAACATATCAAAGTTGCATGTAAATTTGAGAAATTAAATTTTGAGGTGTGCTTATAGTCTTGCTAAATGTTTGCTTACTCTTGAACTTTATTTGAACTTCTCTAAATTGGTTTTTGCAAAACAGTTTTATGAATACTATCTTTCTTTTATGTCAAGATGGATGTTGCGATGAAGACTATCTTAAGGCCATATTGTTTAGGCAGTTTGGTTTATCTTATAAAGTTTATTGTTTTGCAATTGACTAAAAATTACCGGTTTTTCTATTGGGATCACTAGCTGGAAAGTTGAATGAGAGAATGGCCATAACTATATGAAGAAATTGTTACTAGGATCCTACTAACAAACAATCTCTCTTGTAGAGCTACATCAATTCCATCTTTCTTGAATATGAAGATGTGGGCATGTGCATTTCACAAGCTGCAAGCTCCATAGGCTTGGAAGAGATCCCTACGTATGAGGTTAATAGTGGAAAACAATGCGACTGGGTAAAGAAGACTCAGGTTGATTTCCTTTCTTATGTTTTCTTCTAAGTGTAACTTGTTCTAATTTTGTGAGATTTATTAAATACTAGTCGATTTCAATCAATCATGTTCCTTTCATATTTCTTCTCAATATTCATGGTTGACTGTATTCGATAGATTTTAAAGTCTACATGTTGTCCTCATTTCTTTTGCATGATTAAGTTTAGGTACAACCTTGATTATAAAAGGTAGTATGTTAGAGCCCTCATGTTTACTCTAAAACCATTGTTTTTTAGTTCGTCTTATGAAAATTGTTAGGGCAAGACTTAAATTGAGAATAATGACTTGATTGTGCATCCAAATAGTACGACAATCTCTACGTCTGTGTTGATCTTTGCTCTTTCAACTCTTTTGACTGTTCTTCTTCCTCATGTTCTCTTTCCTTGTTGTGTTCTTCTTTCCAACATTCAAATTAGATTCATTTCTCATCTGTTTTGTCATTCTTCACCTTTTCACCACCTTTAACCCTTTGGGCATCCGTATGGTATGCATACAATTCAAACCTACAAGTCCTTTATTTTGTGGAAGGACTTCTCATTCTACCTTCATACTCCTCTAGTCACCATATTCTCCCCTTTTGAGGTCCTTGCCTCCTTTACTCGCTGGTCATTACCCCTTCATTCTTGTCATAGAAGACACTTTGCAAAACTTCCCGTCTTTAACTTCACTTCATCTCACCCAATGTTCTTCACCCCCCACCTTACTGCTTGATCTAGGTACTTCTGCTCATCCTCCAACTTCAATAGAGTAAGATTTAGCCAACTCCATCAAGAAAACTTGGGTTCAAGTTGCAAGAGACTGTTAGAGTGTCCCATATTGCCTAGACATGAATATGTTAAAGGATTTATAAGTGGTAAGGGTCAACTATCCAAACAACTAGTTCTAGTTATTTGGACAATGATTGACTCAAGCCCAATTCTTGATAGTGGACTCTATATTCTGCCCATATTTAAAAATTCAATATAGTATCAGAGCAGGTTTGGTCTGGATTATTAATTTCCCGGTTGTTCGTCTGGATGTCCAGTCCCAGCGGCCCGGTCCGGTTTCCATTGCGTATATTGCCATATTGAATTTTTAAATATGGGCAAAGTGTAGAGTCCACTAACAAGAATTGGGCTTGGGTCAACTATTGTCCAAATAACTAGAACTAGTTGTTTGGATAGTTGATCTTTATCACTTATAAACCCTTTAACATTTTCATGTCTGGGCAATATGGGACACTCTAACAGAGACTTTAAACCTGAAGCTAAATTAGGCTTTTGTCCTCCTAACGCTTCTGCAAAGCATCAAATTGTCTCACCACCACTCGAAATTCTTAAAGATGGAGCTCAAAGGTGGAGCTCGACACCTATAGGGTATTTCTTAGATAAGAAGGCTGCTTTTCCTGTGATAAAGGAATGGGCCTTTGCCAATTGGAAGCAACATGGATTATAGGACATACTTGTAAATAGTGATGATATCTTCTTATTCAAATTCTCATGTCTTGAGGCAGTAAATAAGATACTACAAGATGGTCTTTGGCATGCATAGAGTAAACCTTTCCTTTTACAAGCTTGGCAGCCACGGCTGGACAGGGAAGAAATTAAGCAAGAGATCGTCCCAATTAGGCTTGCATTCATGGTGTACCACTGGAGTACTAGACTATCAATGATCTAAGCCATTTGACAAGCTTCATTGTCAAGCCAATATCTTTGGATCACGCAACTATCAAAACAAAAAGAATCAACTTTGCTAGAATTTGCGTGCTTGTTAAAGCTTTATGCAATCTACCTGAAGAAATACCAATAGTTTGACTTGATGAAGATTATGAACTGATGGAGGATACATAGGAAGTGTCATATGCTTTGAAGCCAAGAATACTTGATCCAAAAAGGTTGTGGCAACCCACTGGAAGGGTATTCAAAATAGGGTCGTACCAGGAACTTATAGTGGAAGTCATGAAGGAGCATAATATAGGTGGTATCAATATGGAGAATTCAACTGAAGAATAGGATAGGAATAATGGGAGTGGTGAAGAAGCTGCAGTAGATAGAGCCTCTAATAAGACACTTCAACCACATATTGAAAAGGAAAGTGTAGAGGATAATGCAACATTAACAAACCTTTTAAACAAAGAGCATGAAGATCCCAAGAGTTCAGAAATCAGGAATCTAAGAGATCAGATCACCGGTGCAACGTGATAACATCAAGGAATTTAAGTTTGTATCCAAGAGAAAATCCAAAAGAAAGAAAAAACCTCCTTCAGTGGGAACAAAAATATTGTGATCATTGCATGGAACATAAACGAAGTCAATGCCCTAACTAATTTTTTTTCCCAATGGTTTTATCTTAGAGGACAAGTCTAACATAATAGGCATTTGGAAACTAGAATCAAGTTTAGTAACTGTAGTGTCCTCTAGCATTGGCTTAAGAACTGGAGAGAGCTTACTAATTACTTCCATCACCTTAATGGAAGGATTCTTATCTACTACAATAGTGATACAATGGAGGTTCACTCTTATGACATTACTGATCAAATTGTTCATGTTTTGGTTAAGAACAAACTTTCAAGTAAGTCCTCCTTCATCTCCATTTATGCTCTGCTATTAGAGAAGTCAACTATGGATCGAACTTTGAGAATTGGTATTAAATATTCAAATTCCATGGCTCTTGCTTGGTGATTTCAACTCCACTTTACAATTTGAAGAAGCAAATCCACTTTACAACTTGAAGAAACAGATCTTCCAAATAGCCTTGTCTAGAACTAAATCAATGCTTGAAATTCAAGCGGTTGGTCTTCCATCTAGAGGCAATTTCTTCACTTGGCATCACAACCAGGATGGGAACAACCTAATCAGGAAAAAAGTGGATCGCAACTTAGCAAACCTTGAGTGGTTCTAGTCTTTTCCTTATTGTAAAACCATGTTTTCAACATTAAGTCTATCAGATCACTTAACTATCGTCATTCAGGCTGAATCAATAAGAGTCAATCAGTCAAGATTCATTTTCAATTCAAGAACTTTTTACAGAACCTTGTAGACTTTGATGAAGCTATGTGGAAAGGTGTCTCAACTAACATTACAGGATCAAAGTTTGATCATGGTTTACAGTTATAACTTCCTTATATACTAAGAAGAAGCGAATCATCGAAGAAGGTCTCAAACAACTTCACAGGAAGGTTGTTGAAAACACTAACCATTTGCATAACACTACTAAGCAAGCTCTCCACAAGGTTCAAGTTGATTTGAACATCAATCAAACTTCCCCTTCGTTGCAAGAAATTGAAAAACAAGCAATCTTCAACTTATCAAAGGCCCTGAAATTTGATCATTCTTTTATGAAGCAAAGATCAAGGTTGCTTGGCTCAATGGTGGTGATAGAAACTCTTCCTTTTATCATAGGGTAGTCATTGCAAGGAAAAGCATAAATAGGATCATCTTTATGGTGAAAGGCAATTGCATAGTGGAATCTCAAAATCAATTGTTAGAGGAAGCTATCGATCACTTTTTTAAAGTCATGAAGGCTCCAACTAAAGCTTACTCCTCCATTCCATTTCTTAAAGAGATCATGAAGAGTAGTTTAGCACCCCAAAAAATTGAAACTCTCGCCAAACTACTCACTAAACAAGAGATTGAAATGGATTTAAATCTTTAAATCCATTCAAGGCTCTTGGCCCTGATGGTTTCAACTCCTACTTTTTCATCAAAGCCTAGTCTCTAATAAAAGACATGGTCACAGATGCAATTATGGAGTTATTCAGAAACAAAAAAATGTTGAAAGACTTAATCAGAACCTTTATCACTCTTATTCCTAAAGGAGGAGAGTAGAAAACATTTAATGACTTTCGTCCAATTGCCATTTATAACACTATATACAAAATGATCTCCAAGATACTAATAGAGAGAATGAAGCAAGCAATCCTCAATCATGTTGATTAGTCAAAAGCAACCTAAATCCTTGGGAGAATAATATGAGACATTATCCACTTAATGCAAGAGTTTTTAAGAAACTACTAGAAGAGGAAAGGAGGAAGAAATTGCATGGATATAGTGGATTTTTAAAAAGCCTTATGATAATGTGGATTAATAAATTCTAAGAGCCATTGAATTCCTTGAGAATTATATATAATGGTTGGAGCAATGCATCATGACAACTTCCTTGATCATACTAATTAATAGAGAGCCTACTAGAACCATCAAAAGCACCAAAGGAATAAGGCAAGGAGATCCAGCTTCTCCCTACTTATTTGCCTTGGTCATGGAAGTTTTTAACAAAGTGCTCATGAGAGTGGTAAAAGAAGCAAGCATTTCAAGTATCACTTAAAGTGTAGGAAACTCAAGATCATCAAGTTGAGTTTTGTTGATGACTTAATTTTACTTTCCAAAACTGAGAAGAATTTAGTTATGAAAGCTTTGAAGATTTTCCAGAATTTCTAGTCTTAAAGCTGTTGGATAATTATATATCTTTATTTTTAGATAAGTTTGTTAGCTTAGGAGATTATCTTTTAGAAGATAAGTTTAAATCTAATAGTTAGTAGCATTAAATTAGGAAATAATCTTGTATAAATTCCTTTGAATTAAAGGAATAAAGTGGAGTTTTGTCCCCTTTCTAAAATCCTCTTGTTTCATGGTATCAGAGCTACCAGTTCTGGTAGCCTAAAATCTGTTTCCAACCACATCATGGTTGGAGTTCAACCAACCCTTGACGAGTCTTCCACCACACAAACTTCCTCCCAAACACCTAGTTCCGTAACCCTTTCAGCCCAATCCTCATCTCCTTTTACTGATAATCTTTCGTTGCAAATCACGCAACATAAATTGAATGGAATGAATTTCCAAGAATGGTCTCAGTCAGTCATGCTAGTAATCGAAGGAAGAGGCAAGGCTGGATATCTAACCGAGGCAATTCCTCAATCACAGGAAACAACAGTCACTTATGGTGCTTGGGATGCCGAGAATTCTATTGTTATGGCTTGGCTTATCAATTCAATGGAGCCAAAAATAGGAAGAACCTATCTATTTTGCAAAATTGCAAGAGAAATTTGGGAGGTTGTGCAAGAAATATATTCTGATTTGGAGAACACATCTCAATGCTTTGAAGTCAGATCCAAAATCAGAAATACTCATCAAGGTAACATGCCTGTTACCGAGTATTATAACTTATTGAATTATGGCTGGAGATGGATTTGTTTTATGCACTAAATTGGGAGTGTCATGCTAATGCCGAGAAATATGGAAAATGGTTGGAAAAAAGGAGAGTTTTTGATTTCTTGCAGGGAGTTAATGTTGAACTTTGATGAAGTACGAGGACGACTACTTGGTTTAAAGCCATTACCCTCAATCTGAGAAACGTTTGTTGAGGTTCGTAGGGAAGAGAGTAGAAGAAAGGTCATGCTTGCCTCTCCCACTTCGGAACAAATGTCTCAAGGTTCAGCTTTAGTGGCAAACTCTCGAAAGGGGTCTACTCAACAACCCCGAGAGCAACAAACCAAGAACAAGCAGTGGTGTGACCACTGTCATAAGCCCTACCACACTCGTGAGACCTGTTGGCACTTACATGGGAAACCACTAGATTGGAAGCCTAAAAGCCAAAGGGGTCAGCAAAAACGTGGAAAAACACATGGAGCAGAATCTGATATCAGCAAATCCACTAGCCTAAATTTGTCTTCCCAGTAGATTGAACTGCTTCACCAACTCTTGAATCAATAAAAGATCACAGCTGAATCAGATTCACATGACTAACAGACTCCTACCGTAGCACTAGTGCATAAAGGTAACTTGTGTCAATCATTATTATCAAAGTCTCTAGGTCACGATTTTTGGATTGTGGACACGGGTGCGTCAGACCACATGACTGGGTTTTTGAATGTTTTTGAGAAATATGAGCCACGTGAATAGGAAGTTAATGTCTGGGTTGCAGATGGAAAGGTGTAACCAACTATTGTTCAAGGGAGGGTTTGTTTGTCAAATTTGATGTTTTGTTCTCTATATGCTTAAGTTAACTTATAATCTGTTATCTGTTAGTCAATTAACCAAGGACATGGACTGTATTGTGTCATTTTTCCCTTCTCATTGTGAATTTCAGGATCAGTGCTCGGGGAAGATGATTGGCAGTGTTGAGGAGAAAGATGGACTTTACTACTTCTCAGGAAAGAGTACTCCTACTAAACTTAAAACACCAAATAAGTTTTCCC
>JANZLX010000005.1:25863285-25900452 GCA_025531955.1 Erythroxylum orinocense
AGAAGCAGTGCAGAAGCAGAGTTTAGGGCAATTGCACAAGGAATTTGCGAAGTTATTTGGTTAGAGAGGTTAATGCAGGATTTACAGATCACCACTTCCTCTCCCACCAAAATCTTTAGCTATTAACATAGTCAATAATCCAGTTCAACATGATCGAACGAAACATGTTAGAATTGACTGAAGCTTCATCAAACGTGAAATAGAAGAAGGAGGCATTGAATTATGCTATGTTCCTACTCAAGCACACGAAGCAGATATTTTCACAAAGATTATGCCTAGGCCTAGATTCGAGACAATTCTAAAGAAGTTGGGAATGAAAAATATCTATTCCTCAACTTTAGGGGGAGTGTTGGATAATTATTTATCTTTATTTTTAGATAAGTCTGTTAGCTTAGGAGATCATCTTTTAGAAGATAAGAATAAGATAAGTTTATCCTATTTTAAATCTGATAGTTAGTAGCATTAAATTAGGAAATACTCTT
The DNA here is from genome assembly GCA_025531955.1 of Erythroxylum orinocense. Classification (NCBI taxonomy): domain Eukaryota; kingdom Viridiplantae; phylum Streptophyta; class Magnoliopsida; order Malpighiales; family Erythroxylaceae; genus Erythroxylum; species Erythroxylum orinocense. Next base: position 25,863,768 of record JANZLX010000005.1, read on the forward strand.
GTATAAATTCCATTGAATCAAAGGAATAAAGTGAAGTTTTGTCCCCTTTCTAAAATCCTCTTGTTTCAAAAGCCAATTGTGATAAAAGTGGCATTTACATCTCTGTCATGCAGTTAATTAGGAAAATGTGTTGACAATAATTACTGGTTTTAGTAGACATTAACTTCCAATAACTTATCTCGGCATTCCAATCTCAGCCCCAAGATCATCCTATAGTGACTTCAAGCCACTCTTTGGCAAAATACACTATAGGATAGCAAACTGGAGCACCAAGACACTATCTCTTCCATGGAGAACTCAACTCATATCTTTGTTGTTAATTCTTTCAATTTGTATTAGGCCTTAAATTAAGGAGAATCTATTAAGGGGGTGCTTGGTTAATGAGTTTGGAAAGATATCAATGGATAAGGAATGAAAAACAATAAGGAATGAGTTTGGAAAGATATCATGACTCATGTTTTTTATCTTCCCTCTCATTCTGCCCTTTAAGATGAGAACCTGAATAAAAAAGACTTTTTCAACAAAAGTAATATCCATTGAAATGAAAATTTTTACGAGTAGGATGATAGCACTTATAACCCTTTTTCGTGGAAAAGTAACCAACAAAGATGTTATGTTTTGTATCGAATTTTCCTCAGTTAGTATCATGAATATGAACAAAAATCCCACAACCAAAAACCTTTAGGAGTAATTTGGAAGCATTTTGTGAATTGGGGTGTTACTCATGAAATGGACTTGTGGGAAGTTTGAAACCGAAAACTTTAGAGGGAATTTTATTTATCAATTGAGTGGTTGTAAGAACAAATTCCCCTAATAGGATTTGGGAACATTATTTTGAAATAACAATGTCAGTGTAATTTCTAAGAAGTATCTATTTTTCCTCTCGGCTACCCCGTTATGTTATGATGTGTTATCACAAGAAGAATAATGAACAATTCCTTCTTTTTGTAGGAAAGATGAAAGATTTTGATTGAAGTAATTTCTTGCATTATCACTCCATAGGTTTTTTATTCTCACCCAAAATTGGTTTTTGATCATTTGGAAAGATTTTGGAAAAGTTTCCCCAACTTTAGATTTGTTTTTCATCAAATATACCTAAGTTACCTTTGTACAATCATCTATAAATGTAACAAACCACCTTGCCCCTGTAATGTCTAAAATTCTAAAAAGACCCCATACATTAGAGTGGATTAATGAAAAAGGAGCCATACTTTTAATAATACTCAATGGATAAGAAACATGTTTATATTTAGCAACTTCACACACCTTATGTTAAAGCAGCATCTTGCATTTTTTAATAGGTTTGAATAGGGGGGTTTGGGTATCCATTTTGCACGGATGATTGACAATGTGAGCAAAGGAAAGATCTTGTGGTGGTTGTGTTACAGAATGGAGGATCTATGGGTGAAATGGATTCACACAGTCTTCATAAAGAGTAAGAGTATTTGGATCTTAAAGCCAAGGCAGGATATGTTAGGAAATCAGAAGGAAATCCTAGTGATAAGACAATGGATGTAAGAACAGGTATTCCACAGAATTGGGAATAGAGAAAGCACATCTTTTTGGTATGATAATTGGCATTGTAAGGTCCCCTATATTAGGTGGAAGAGGTATAACCCTTGAAATTGGTGTTGAATCCAAAAAATGAAATGAGTGTTTTAATTAGAAACAATCAATGGATATGGCCATTGCATAATAATAGAAGTGCCAACCTTATAATGGAATAGTTGCCTAGATGCCAAGAGAGAGAACAAGATGAAATTCAATGGCTAGCAGATAAATCAGGGAAGTTTAGCACAAAAGCATGCAAAACACTTTTGTAGAGTACGCATAACACAAGGTAAGAGTGGACAGAGTTAGTATGGATTAGTGATATCCTTCTAGCTCATTCATTTATCTTATGGATGAGAATCAATGGAGGGTTGCTTATGAGGGACAAGATCAAGTTCTCCATTAACACATTGAAGTGTGAGTTATGTAATACGGAATTGGAAAATCTTACATCTTATGATTAGATGTAGATATACCAGGCAAGTTTGGGGCCTGATGCAGATTATTCTCAACATGGACAGACCAATGGATTCTTAGAGTGAAACTATTGCTTGGTTGGGGAAACTTATAGTGCATAATGCAGTTGATCTCAAAGCCATCAAGTTAAGCTGGGCAGCTTTGGTGTACTACATCTGGAAGGAACGTAATTGTAGAATTTTTAGACAACAAAGCCGAAGCATTGAATTGATTTTTTAGCACATTTTCCTCCATTGCAGATTGGCCATGTTAGCAAGAGGAATAGCAGCAAGTCTGTGAAGTAGTATGAAGAGAAGATGGGGATTGGAGTAATATAGATTTATGTGATCTTGTAAGTATCCCTTAGATTTCAAGATGTAGATGATTACTAGGAACCATAACTTTATGTAATCTAGACCTTTTGGACTTTAGAATGTAAATATATTTAATCAATGAAATCTTTAATTTTTGAAAACAAAATCTAGAAGGTCAAAGATTCTAATTCTCTAACACTTCCTTGGTATTGATGTGGCATATTTCACACAAGAGATTTTCATATCTCAACAAAGGTATGTGATTTATCTCTTGAAGGAACCAACAAAGGTTAGATGTAAATTGGTCTTTACCCCAATAGACCTAAATCATATGTTTGGTGAAGTGAAAGAAGCACCAACTATTGATAGAAAGAATTACTAAAGGCTAGTAGGCATGCTTATATACCTTACTTACACTTGACCTAATATTAGCATACTCAGCGAGTATAGTTAGTTCATGCATGGTCCAAAAGCGTTGTATTCATAAACTGCATGTAAGATATTGCATTACTTGAAAGGAAATTTTGGAAATGGAATTATGTTTATTAGGAATTATCTTCTTTCAGTAAAAGCTTATGTTGATTGAACGATATAGGATCAAAGATCAACCATAAGTTATTGTTCTTTCTTTGGATTTTGTAACTTGTAGAAGCAATAAAAAAAATGTTGTGGTTAGATCTTTATAAGAATCTTAGTTTAAAGCAATTGATCAAGGCATGTGCAAGTTATTATTATTGACGATTATTTTAGATGAATTTGCAATGTTGATATTGCAAAATGTTTTTTTCCCTCAATTTGTTTTGGTAAACGTAATGAAAAGTTAACCCTTTTCTACCTATTGCCTCTTACAATGCACTCTAGTGATGTATCTTTACAGTAGGTACTTGATGGACAGTTAAAAGTCGAACTAACTCTTTGAATGGCAATCCAATTTTTGCCTAAATAGATGTAAAGCATAAAATTTAGGTGATTGATTAGTCTCACGTTCCAAGAGGTATTGATGGTTGCATTAGTGCTTGTGGTTATATATGGGAGTGTTATTTAGATTTTTTATTATGACCTAAAAATGTATAATTTTGTATTAACTTTTTGCTATTGCTGGAATATTGGTATTCATTTTCAAATGTATACAGGAGGTATTTGATCCAATTGAAGTTACAAAAGGTCTTTGGATTATACCTGAGTGGAGATCTACCCCGGTATGGCCACCATCAATTTTTTACTTTGAAGGTTTTATTTTTATATTTTGGTAAGTAATGTAAATTTTGTTAAACAAACAACTTAGGTTTAAAAGACCAAGATAGCCTTAGAGACAACGGTACATATATCGGCAATTACAACTTAAAATATGTAGAAATAGAGAATGTATTTGTCGGTAAATCAACAAAGTTAATATTTGGTCGTTAAGGACTCCAATAAAGTAAGAAAGTCAAATCCTAGATTTAGGAAAGATTAAATCGGCACCTAAGTAGTAGTGTACAACAGATTGTTAGAGATTCTAGGGTTTTTCATATTTTTTTTTCTATTTAAGTTTTATTGGTTGATTGATTGAAAGAATAAGAACGAATTTTAGTTATGGCTTTTATCAAGTTTTATCTACATGGTATCAGAGCCTTAAGATTTGACCATGAATTTTGAGGCATGCATGGTTGGTTTTGGTTCAACGTCTTAGGATGCTAGCAACAATGTAGTGTCATTGGGAGGAGGTAGTGCGCTTGCTCTAATTTCTGTCTGAAAATTCTCTTCAAATTGCCATTCACAAATTAAATGGCAAGAGTTACCTTGAATGGTCCCAATCCATGTGTTTGGTGATCGACGGCAAAGGGAAGCTTGAATGGTCTCAAAGATGTTCTTCATATTCCCATCCTGTCATACAATCTCTTGTCTACGAGTAAAATCACTCTTGATTATGATTTTCGAATTATGTTTTGGTCTTCTTGTTGTGAATTTTAGGATTTAACCTTAGGGAGGATGATAGGGGATGCTAAATAGATTGTTGACCTATATGTTTTTCAAAAAGAACAGACCTTCGGAAGGCAAGTCAGACCTTTGGAAGGCAAGTCATACGTATGTTTAATTCTATTTTCTAGTAATAATGAAATTTGTTATGGCATTGTCCACTTGGCCATCCCAATTTCAATATTTAAGTCATTTGTTTCCTAGGTTATTCATAAATAAAATCTTTCAATGTTTAGTATGAATCTTGTGAATTAGCAAAACATCATCACGCAGTTTTTCCACATCAACCATACAAAACTTTACAACCATTTACCATGAGTGCAAGAATAGAAACTTGATCAGCTTTGGATAAAAGAATTAGATCATCTGCAAATCCTCAACTTTTTGCATCTAGAATGAATCTGAAATGTTGAGTTCTCTCCACAATTCTGCTAAGAGTCCTATTGAACATGTCCTTTGCCAAAGCAAAGAGATAGGGTGAGATTGGATCGCCTTGCCGAATCCCTTTGCAACTCTTAAACAACTTCCTAGATTTTCCATTCACCAGGACTTTAAAGGAAGAAGTAGAAATGCACTGTGAGATCCATTGTATAAATATATCAGGAAATTTCAAATCATGTAATGTGTTTAAAATGAAATTCCAATCCACACTACCAAAGAGGGTAAGCCTTGGAGAAAGTGGTAAAGTTGCTTCTTTGTGACCATAAGATCACATGTTCAAGTCACAGAAACAATGTCTTTGTAAAATTACAAAGGGAAGATTGCGTATATTATGACTCTCTTCAGACTCCGGCAAAGCAAGGAGCCTTGTGCACCGAGTACATTGACTTACTATCATAGGCTTTTTTCAAGTCCACTTTCAGCAGGTAGTTCTTGCTACTCCTCTATTGGGCATAATTTTTACCCAATTCTTAAAGTAGCAATATGTTATCTCGCATGATCCTACCTAGAATATAAGCCCTTTATGACACATCAATGTATTTGTTGAGATCCGATTTGAATCTTTGAGCCATTATCTTTGCAATAATTTTATCCACAATGTTGCAACAACATATAGGTCGATAATCAGAGAAAGAAGACAGCTCACCGACATTAGGAATGAGAGTTATGAAGGTGTTGTTAATCTTTGACAGAAGCCTCCCTTTATTAAACAATTCAAGAACAACATTGTTGACTAGATGTTTAGTGAGATTCTAGGACTCGTAGAAGAAGTAGGGGTTAAAGTCATCAGGTCTAGGAGCTTTGTGGGGATTGAGAGATCTTAAAGAACTCTCAATGTCTTGTATGGTGATAGGTCTGCTAAGAGAATCAACTTCATATGGAGTAATTCTCCCTCTCATGATTTCTTTCATTAGGATGCAAGAGGAATTAGCATTTATAGAAGTATTCATTAACTTAGAGAAGTAGTCATGAGAACCTTGCAACAATGAGGATTGAGTATATAGATTCTAATTATTGTGTTCCAGGGAAACAATCGTTTTGTTACTCTTCTTGGAAACCACAACTCTTTGAAAATAGGAAGTGTCTTTTTTTTGCCAAATTTCATCCATTGCAATCTTGATCTTTGTTTCATAAGTAAGTATCAAATAAGAGAGCCTTAGCAAAATGCTACATAGCTATCCACTCTTTTATTAGAAGAGATTTCAAAGAGGGATTCACTTGAAGCTCAATCTGGATATTTTTTGAAGCATCTTTAGTAGTCTTTAGAAGATGATGAGTGTTTCCTACATTAGATTGACAGAGGATCTTTAATTCCTACTTTAAAAGCCCAATTTTCCTACAATATATATTGGTGAGAACCATTGCTGTTAGTTTTCAAGGCATTCAAAATACATGCATCAAATTCTTGTAAATGCGTGAGGAAGTTATTAAATTTAAATGGGTACAAAGAGTTGCTAGCAGAAAAATGAGTCACAATGGAAACGTGATCTAAAAGACTATAATTTGTGAAGTAGGAGAAGTTGTTTGGGAAGGTAAAGAACCAAACATATTCCTCCGAACTGCTATCAAGCTTCTTCCTAATCAAATTAACTCCACTTTTTTGTTGCACCAAGTGTAAAAGCATCCACTAGATGGAATGCCAATAAGTTGAATATTAGCTAGGCATTGTCTGAGATCCAAGCATGGATTGCCAATTAAGCTAATACCATCTGGTTCATTTGTGCTTAGAAAAGCATGTTTTTTACTCCACTCCTGAAATTATTTTCTTCCTATTGTATCTCTTTTTAGTTATAGGTTTTCTTTTTCGAAAATTAAGGATTTCATTGATATAATATATATACAATCTAGAGTACAAAAGGTCGAGGATAAACCAAAAGGTCATAGAGTTGTGGTTTCTAGTAGTCATCTACATCTTGAGGTCTTAGGGGTACTTATGAGACCACATAAACTAGTATTACTCCAATCTCCATCTTCTCTTCATACTACTAGACAGATTTGTTGCTATTCCTCTTGCTAACATGGCCAATCTGCAATGTAGGAAAATGTCCTGAAAAATCGTTTCGATGCTTCGACTTTGTTCTCTAAAAATTCTACAATTACACTCCTTCCAAATATAGTACACCAAGGCTGCCCAACTTAATTGCTTTGAGATTAGTTGCATTATGCACTCTAAGTTTCCCCGACCAATCAATAGTTTCAGTCCAAGAGTCCATTGATCTATCCATGTTGTTAATAATCTGCATCCGGCCCGAGACTTGCCTGGTATATATGCATCTAATCATAAGATGTTTTAGATTTTTCAGTTTCGTATTTCATAACTCACAATGCAATGTGTTAATGGAGAACTTGATCCTATCCCTCGTAAGCAAGCTTCCATTGATTCCCATCCATAAGATAAATGAATGAGCTAGATGAATGTCACTGTCCCGTACTAACTTGGTTCACTCTAGCCTTGTGTTCTGCGTAATCTGGAAAAGTGTTTTGCATGCTTTTGTGCTAAACTTCCTTGATTTATCTGCTAGCCACTAAATTTCCTCATGTTCTCCCTCTTGGCATCTAGGCAACTCTTCCATTATGAGCCTGACACTTCTATTATTATGGAATGACCATTGTCATTAATTGTTTCTAATTAATACACTCACTTTAGTTTCTAGATTCACCACCAATCTCAAAGGTTGTAACTCTTTCTAGTGATAGGTTGCTCCTGCTGATGTAACTTTGTCTAATCTATGTGCTTGCTTGAAGTTTCACACTCCTCTCTAGTTATATCATCTGCAATAGAAATAGGATCTTTATGGACAGGCTAATTAGGAGCTCTTGTTATGGTCTTTGAATTACTAGCTTCATTATAACCTGCATTACATCAGTATTGATTAGTCCTATTACTTATTGGTACTCACCAGTTTTGAAAACCTTTCAAGTTGTTTCCCATGTTTTTGTAGAAGTAGGTGATGGAACTCGGATTCAATCAAACAATAATGACAAAAAAAAAGAATGAAGTGGATTGAATAGGACTGATAATTTTATTCACTATGACATAAAAGGAAAAGTACCAACTGCTATTATAGGTGCAGCGTCCCTCCAACCCAATGCTCTCCTCAGAGGCACGATTATTTGAATACCCAGCAAAAAGATGCCCTTCTATTCCCACACAGTCCTATTTAAAGATAACTAGCTGTATAACAAACTGACCCTCCCACGATAGACACGAATGATTACATGAAATATTGTTATAACAAATTAACATCTCGTAATCTTATTGAAAGCATGTAAAATTATTCTATTTCCTTGCCATCAAGTTGCCTTAGCCGGATCTTCAGTAAGTGGGCTGAAGGTTGGATCTTCAATCTACTTCTTCCTTCTCCCATATACCTTCAAAGGCCTATCAGTAGGTTGTGGCTTCCATGCGTTAGAGACCTTGATTTGATCCCCAGATGGCTCCATGTTCTCATCTAATCGAATTATAGGAATGGTTTCAGGCAGATCAGACATAGATGTAACAAGTGCGCAAATTTTGATAAATTGAATCCTCTCTACTTGATCTTTTCCTTGATCCATGCATATAGGTTTTGCTATAAAGCTCGCAATATGTCTTAAACTAGTTGTGGTCCAATACTCTAAGGGAATTCCATATATGCAGAACCAAATTGGCATATGTTTCGGCTTGAGATCATTCATCTTCATTCCAGGTCTCCAAGTAGGAGAAGAGGTTTATTGCTGACATGCCATAGACCTGCTTGCAATACTTTCTTAGCATCATCAACATTTGAGAACTTGAATAAAAACACACATCCTCACTGTTAATGAGGACAGTCCATGAACCTTCCAGTTATGCATAGCCCATTGTTTCATCACTGGAAAAGCCACCCTTTTGTCAAGGAAAAAGCCAAGAATTGTGGAATTCCATTTGCTAGCTCCAGCTTTCAGTACATCCAAAGGACGGGCACAATTCTAGTTTCAAAGGAAGCATTGGGAGGGCAGAAATTGAGTTTGAGTTCAGGTGAAGAATCCCCAGCAACCTAAACTCAAGTCTTCTTGGTAGGGAGAGTGTCAACAGACGCATTCAAGGGACTTGGGATAGTGTCAGGACGAGAGGAATTAGAAGGTTGAGAGGTTGAAATTAGAGGCGGGATGTCAAGATCAGTCATGAAGGGAAGTTAATGACTGATTGATAAAGAGTAGGCAAGTAGGTTAAAGGGAAACAAAGGTAAACACAAGTAAAAGACAAACATAGTGAACAAAAATGTGAAAGAAGGAGCTTGGGGAAGAGGAAGTAAAAGTAGCAGAGAAGAACAAAAGTTCTCATTACCGTAGATTAACTAGAATTAATTAATCTGCAGTGAAACTTGGATTACACAGTGTTACACTCACTCTCATCCCGCTCACGGTGTTTTGCTTACTCCCTATGTTTCACTCATGCTCATGCTCACAATGTTTCACTTGCGCTCGCTTTCATCACTCGTCACTTGTCACTCGTTGCTAGTCGCTCGTCGCTCACGATCACAGAATATCTTCGTTTGGCAAAACTTCTTTAATAAAGGTAAAGATGGGTGTCCTACAGACAATGAACTTCAAAGGGAGTTGAGACACTAAAATAGGTGATGGGTCGAGATATTTGAGTATCCAGAATATAGAGACCCCCTGATTCAAGTCCTTTACCAATAACCTTGTTTGTCCTAAGATCTTGAAAAAGGAAATGATAAAGAATAACATACAACAATTTAAGGCGCGAATGAGTACTCATATAAAGTAAAAGGAAAATCTTGGTAAGTTTAAGATAGAAGATGATGACAATATTGGAATGAGGTTAACACAGCCATATCCTTTAATAGAATAAGTAGATCCATCTGCTAAAGTGACATGGTAAGGGAATAAATGTCTCTGGAAGGTAGAAAAAATATTAGAATTACTTGTCATGTGATCTAAGACACCATAATCGATGACCCATTGGGATGAAGGAGAGCGACGTGTAGTTTTATTACCTGAATTAGCAATAACGTTGAGATGAATTTTTTAATGCTTCTTAGTACTAAGTGAATTTAGCAAAGTCATTTGCAATTTTGATCGTCTTCTCAGCGGATGAGCTACGTGGTGCAGCTACAACAAGAGCTGAATGGGTTTCTTGATTTTTCTTTTGTAGTTTTCAACCATTGCGTGTGCTACGATTGGGTTCATGAAGATATCAATAGATGATTCCTTCGGAATCTTGATTCCAATTTCTTGTTCCTTCTTTGTTAGCTTTTCTAGGATGATTTTCCATGTTCATATCCAATGTATTGACTCATAAAAACACTAGAGGCCTGAGTGGTAAGAGCTACAAATGCATTGTTGTATGAACGGAGTATTCGAGTAAAGACCTCATGGAGGGAGGAAAATGGTGACCCAAGAAAAACACAACATTTTACTCTCCTGGGCAGAAATTCAAAAGATTGATGAAGAAGAAGAGACCAAAGCTAAGTGCTTTTGGCTTTGATACCATATAAGAGAATGTATTGTATTTCTTTTGATTTATGAATCTACAGAGTTAGGGATATATGTAAATTTTATAAGGCTAATTAGGGAATGTAATCCCTATGACCAAGTGATTATAATTCCTGTAATCAATTCATAATTCTTAGAACTGCTCTATCAGTAGTAGCTCAATCTGCACCTAAATCAAACAAACGAAATAAGAGTAGTTGATCATTTTGGAAAACCAAGAGAAACGAAGGTGATACAAATTAGGGATTCAATGTAGAAAAGAAATCAAATCAAGTTTTATTGGAAATTGTTTTAGTGAATAAAATTTTCTTTTTCCTCTCGTCCCAAGACCTTATAACCATTGTACATATTGTGTAATAGTGCACGTGCATGTTTGTGTTGTGTTGTTTAATGGTGTGAGCTTGCATTCATCACATTTTAAGCACACACGACCTTCTACTTGACAATATTTCGGATATGGTCTGGTCGAAATCTATACTTGAGATTACGGAGTCAAGAATTAAAAGCTTAGTGCTTACAGGATACTCAGGCAACAAACATATTTATAAATCCTGGATTAGCATTTGGAACTGGGGAGCACCCTACTACCAAGTTGTGTCTCTTGTTTCTTAAAAGCGTGATAAAGGAAGGAGACACTTTCTTAGACTATGGCACTGGTTCTGGTATTCTTGCAATTGCAGCACTTAAGGTAACAAACCTTTTGATTTAGTGGAAAGGCATCTCTCACATTTTGATGCATTCATTACACATTTAATATTTTATGTTGTAGAGCAACTAGCTCACTTCACCTCTTAAATGTTGAACAATTTCATTGCTTCCTTTGACCATTTCATGAATCTGACTTTTTGAATGTTTCTTATAATATCACATTCTCTATCACAACTCTCTGTTTTGATTGCCTAAAACATTAGGAATGTGGTTATTGTGCTCATAATAAGGTACTTCTTATCACCTAAAAAGTGATTTAAAATTTTTAATAAATATGCAACAATTACATAAGTATAATATTTAAAGATAGAAGAAAGAGAGATTGCAAATCGGTTTTATAGTGGTTTGCTAACAAACCTTACTTATATCCACTCCCCAAGTCTCACTTGGGATTCAACTATCTTTTTCTTTCAACTAATCATTGAAGGTCCATACAAGTCTCTTTTTTTGCCCTAGGTAAAAAAGAACTCTTATTATCTTCTTTGATAGTGAAGAAATACTGATCTCTTTGAATCCTATAGTGTTGTAGAATCAACCTCTAAGTAAAGTTTGTAACTTGAATAATTCATATTTTTTCATTTTAATGCTCTAAGACTTAATGATGGGAATGAATGAGCCATTAAAACAAGCTCCCACAAGTCGATGTCTTTAGTTAAAGGCAAGAACTTCATTATTGTTTTTCAATGCAAATAATCATTTCCATCAAAAAATTTTGACTAATTCTTTAATCATCTTGGCTGGATGAAAATAATGATGCACCTAAGTATGTCATGACGACCTTTGCTAATTGGATTAAAATTCCAATTATTATGTGCTAAAAATAGCAATGTAATTCTACTATTTAAACAGTTGAACATTAATGAAAGAGGACAAGCAAGAAATTGAAAATTTGTGAAAGCAACAATCTTATTATCACACTTACATTAAACGTAAGACTACAATTAGGTTTATATACATAAAACCTATATGGTATATATATATTGGAAAAATACACTTTTACCCTTAATTATACCTAATAACCAACATTGCTCCTTAAGTTGGTGCAAAAATATTACATATGCCCAACTTGCAGACTATGGTATGAAAAGCTCGACTATTGAGTCCTTTTATGAAAACATCAGCCAGTTATCTTTCATATGTTACATGGAACAAACTTAAGATACCATCAGTTAACTTTTCTTTGATGAAATGTCGACCAATTTCGATGTGCTTCGTTGGTCATGTTGAATAAGATTCTGAGCAATACTGATTGCAACTTTGTTATCACAATACAAAGATAACCTATCTTCTCCAACCAACTTCGACTCTGCTCGGAACTTTTGTAGCCATAAAAGTTCACAGACATCTTAAGCCATATCTCTGTATTCTGCTTATGCACTTGTTCTTGCAACTACACTGTTTCTTGCTTCTCCAAATGACCAAGTTACCTACCACAAGTGTGCAATAACTAGAAGTGAATCTTCTGTCGTCTAGAGATCTAACTCAATCTACATTTGTAAAGGCTTCAATTCGAAGATGGCCATAGTTAAAAGAAACAGACCTTTTCCTGGGGCTGACTTTAAATATTGCAAAATGCGAAAGATAGCCTGCTGATGAGATTATTTAAGATCATGCATAAACTGGCTCACTAAGCTAACAACATAAGCAATATCTGGTCTGGTGTAAGAAAGATAGATAATTCTACCAACCAATCTCTTATATCTCCCTTTAACAACTAATTCTTCAGTTCTTACTTGCAGTTTATGATTGCTTTTAATGGGTGATTCTGCTGGTTTACATCCCAATATATTAGTTTCATCCAAAAGATCGATAATGTATTTCCACTAAGAATCTTGCAACTTCAATTCCCAAGAAGTATTGTAACTTACCAAGATCCTTGATCTCAAACTCTTGAGCCAAGAGTTTCTTTAGCCGAGTCATTTCTCCTTTATCGTCTCCTGTCATCACCATATCATCAACATAAACAATAAGAAGAGTGATCTTACCCTTATATTGTCTCATAAAGAGGGTATGATCAGTATTGCTCTGTTGATACCCAAAAGAGATCATGACTTTGTTTAATTTATTAAACCAAGCTTTGGGAGATTGTTTCAACCCATACAAGGCTTTCTTTAGTATGCATGCCTTTCCTTGATTTCTCTCATTATCAAACCCAGGAGGAATCTCCATATAAACTTCTTCTTTCAGATCTCCATGTAGGAATGCATTTTTCACATCAAATTGCTACAAATCCCAATCCAAGTTAGTTGCACATGATAGTAAGATTATGATTGTGTTCATTTTTACACTAGGTGCAAATGTCTCCTAATAATCAACTCCATAAGTCTAAGTGAATCCCTTTGCCACTAATCTGGCTTTGAATCTTTCAATCGAACCATCAACTTCGTGTTTTATTGTGAACAGCCACTTGTAACCAACTAACTTCTTGCTTAGAGAAGTAACTAGTTCCCAGGTTTCATTTTTAGCAAGAGCTTTCATTTATTCTACCATAGCTTCTTACTGTTTGGATCTGTGATAGCTTCCCGCCAATCCTGTGGAATAGACATAAAAGAAGCAAACAAGGCAAAGGCTCTATAGGAGGTAGACAAGGAATCATAAGAGACAAAGTTAGTAATAGAATGTTTTGTACACGACCTGATCCTTTTTCTTTGAACAATAGGTAAATTTAAATCAGAATCAAAAGATAACTTACCCGACGATTCTTGCAGGGTAGGAAGCATAATGGCTTATTTAGACCTATTCTTCCTCGAGTATCTCAACAAATTAGGTCTATCTAAACATCCAACAACATTCTCCCCCTGAACTTCATCAATTTTCTCATTTGCCTCCTAAGCATTAATCTCCTCATCCTCCCCCTGAACAAGATCATGAAGTTCCATAGGCACCCCTTCTTCATTGCTCTCCCCCTGAAGAGGTGATTGTGTAGTATCAAAGTAAGGTTTAGACTCTCGAAAGGTAACATCTATATTCAAACTCTCTAAAGGTAACATCCATATTGACATAAAACTTCCAAGATAGGGGGTGATAACACTTATATCTCTTTTGGGTTGGAGAATGCCCAATGAGCACACATCTTAGGGCCCTCAGGTCTAATTGCCCAACATTCCTAGTATGGATAAAGCATACAAACCCAAAAACCTTTGGTGCTAGTTAATACTTCTACAGGAGTCCTTAATTGGAGAGTTTTGAGAGGCATTCTATTAATAAGATCGGCTGCCACTAGTATAGCATCCCCCCAGTATGGCTTTGGAACATTCATAGTAAACATAAGTACCATTTTTCTTAGTAAACTTCCAACAAATGTTTATTTTTCTGTTCAGTTACCTCATTTTGGGCACTAGTATAAGGACAACTTGTTTGATGAACTATCCCATGACACTCGAAATAAGTAACAAACTTGCTATCCATGTATTTCGTCCCATTATTAGTTTGCAAGACTTTTATCTTAGTATCAAACTGGGTGTAACCCATGTTATGAAAAGATTGAAAGCAGGAGAAAACATCACTTTTTGCTTTATTCGAATACACCCAAGTCATTCTAGTGGAACAATCAATGAAAGTAACAAACCATTGATTTCCAGACAAAGAAGCAGTTTGTGTAGGACCCCAAACATTAGAATGAATAAGTATAAAAGGAGCAATGGCTACAAGTGATAGTTTTTAGTATGCTTAGCATACTCACAAGCATCATAAGATAAAGAATCAAACCGAGTTCTAGAAAATAAACTAGGATATAGTTTTAGATGGATGCCCTAACCGCCTATGCTCTCTACCATTGCCAATCCTCCTCCCTATTTGAAGATCCTGAAAGATACAACAATCAGGAAGAAATTCAACTTGATAGTTCAGAGCCTTGGTGACAGCACTAATAGATAAAAGATTGTCAGGGAATTGAGAAACATGAAGAACAGAAGACAACTTAATATTAGGAGTAGAGACAATAGAACCTATCCCAGAAATAGGAGTTAAAAGACCCATCAACCACCTTGACACTATCTCTTTTTAGACAAGGAGAGTAGTTAAGAAAGCCTTTAGAAATGCCTGTCGTATGTCTATTTGCACCAAAATCAGTAATCCATGAATCAAGTTGACCAAAAGTGTTACTTGACTTGACAAAATTGGAGGTAACATTGGAGGAAGAGTTGAGCTGTGACAGTAGACGCTTGAAATGATGAATTTCTTTAGAAGAGAGAGTGTCAACTGAAGCGAACTCCTTGGATGATTTAACTATTTCTAACATATTTGCTTGAGCCCTTGTAGGGTTGGCTCGTTTTCCCCCTCCGCCCCTAGCAAGTCTCCCATGCAACTTCCAGCAAGTTTCTTTTGTATGCCTTGCCTTTCCACATTAATCACAGTGCAAATGATCTTTATCAATCATGATCCTTGTCGACAGTGGCAGCACCCACAACTTTGTGGATTTCCAGCTAGCCAAGGAACTCAAACTCCTATTAACCAAAGCCTCTCCAGCTACGGTAACTATGACTGATGGAAGAAGGATAACTATGCATGACAAATGCAATCAATGTCACTGGAGTATGCAAGGTAACAAGTTTGTGTTCGACTTGAGAGCGTTTGAACTAGGGGGACTGTGACCTCATCTTAGGGGCAGATTTGATGAAGTTTCACTCTCCAATCACCTTTGATTTTGATGAGAATAAGCTGAAGATAAAGGAGGGTAAGGAACTAGAGCTCAAAGGGCTTGGTGAGAAAACTACCTTTAAGCTTATTATTTCCAAGACCATCAATAAGCTAGTGCTTAATGGATGGAGGGGAGTTACATGTAGAATTTTCCTAATCACCCTCAACCAACCAACAACCCTAAACTAGAAACTAAAAAACTACGCAGACACCCCTAGAGGTACAACAATTGTTGGAGTCCTATGTTGATGTCTTTCCAATACCAAAGGGTCTACAACCCTCTAGATCTCATGACCACTTCATACCTTTAAAGCCTGATAAGAGCTAAATTTAATCTAGCAAGTGGACTAGAATTATAGTATAGCAATATAGATATTGTTCCCACGAGGATTGATCATGAATACTCAAAATCACACCTTTAACTACTATTCAAGTTGCCGATTATGAAGTTATTGACTTAAAATTAATAACTATTCAAAAATACTTAAAGAAATAATTAATTCACTAAAAGCGTACCAAAGTTCAGCTTTCCCTTGTCCCCTCTACCATGAAAAGCTCTAAATATACTTTCTTTACAAGAATTTGTGTAGTTTCCTCCAACAAAGTCTGTCATATTTCTAGTTCTAACTAATTATCTAGACCAATTTCTGACATCAAACACCCAGTTTTTAGGTCATTTAATCAATCAAAAACCATCTAAATGCATTAAAAATCAATGAAACTCATGTAATATCACCACCAAAGATATCCAAGAGTCCAACATTTCAGGTTATCTTAGAAATTCTAGTTGTGCTTTATCAAGATCTAATAAAAGATGCCAGTTATTCTCTGTGTGTAAAATGTTAGACTTGTGTTATGGGTAAAATTAGAGTTTTCTCCTAATGAGAGTCTCGTTAATCGACCTTAACCCAAACCTTATTGATATTTTCGAACCACCTTCGACCCACCCATATCCTTCTCCATATTCGATAACCTTTGCCCATATTTCTCTACTCCACCCTACATTCACGCCGACCTCCTTCAATTCGCAACACCCTCCTCTAGCTAACCCGGGAGCTATCCTCTCTTTTGTCGACAACTAACCCACTCGAGACCATCTTCAAACCACTCACATTCTTCCCCACTTTCAACAACCTCAACCCACTTTTTCCTCTAATCGACATTCACCATTCTTCTCAGGGCCGACCAC
Source organism: Erythroxylum orinocense (assembly GCA_025531955.1). Classification (NCBI taxonomy): domain Eukaryota; kingdom Viridiplantae; phylum Streptophyta; class Magnoliopsida; order Malpighiales; family Erythroxylaceae; genus Erythroxylum; species Erythroxylum orinocense. The sequence goes on from JANZLX010000005.1 coordinate 25,880,505, forward strand.
TTTCGATGCACAACCCACTCTCCCAACGAACCTGACAAAATCGACCCACATTTTCTTCGATAACCTTTTCTTCGACAGCCCCTTCTGCTTCGACAGTTTCCTATTTCGCTTTCACCCTATTTCTTTGCCATCCACCTTTTCCTTCTTCCATCCCCCCTGTATCTTTTCGCCTCGCCATCACCTTTCTCATTTCCCTGCTCTTTCGACCATCCTCAACACTACTCCTGATCACCCATCCGATGAACTGTCCTTGTAATTACGGCTTTGGCCGCTCACACAATCAACCTTCCTAATACTCCTGCTACTGTGGACCCTCAACTCCTAAATATCACCGACTTCCCACCTGTAGGGAAAGCACCATTCAAGACTCAGCAGGGACTGGAGAAGGCGAAGCTCACATGGAGCTCGATAATTGGAGATTCTAGAAATCTAGGTCGACTTCAATTTTTGGAGACCGAAGGGAACAAACAGATCCAAGCACTGATTGAGGTGCTACAATAAGGTGCTTAGAAGTGGCGAGAGACTATATGCTTGGCAGGAACTGGAGAACACTAGCCATCTCCTGAGTTTTCCATGGTTCGTTTTCGGTGATTATAATTATATTCTCAAGTTTGAAGAAGCAAGGAGTGGGAGAAGTTGGAACCAAGTCGACTATCGAGAACTTCAGGAGGTGGTGGAGAGGACGAGTTTGGCTGATCTGAAATGGTATGGTAATTCTTATACTTTGATTAATAAGCATTCGGGGGATTTATGAAAAAAATTGGACTAATGTATGGTTAATGACAAGTGGATAGAGACCTACCCATCAAGCAGCGCTTTGTTTGATGATACTATTGTATCAGATCATAGTCCAATAGTAGTCGAGTTGCTAACAGGCAATAGGAAGAGGAAGACCCCATTTAGGATCTTCAATCACTTGATGAACAATCCTAACTTCAGAAACATACTCATCGAGGAAATATAGGGGACCATTCCTGGATCAAAACGAGATCAGATCACTATGAGACTCAGAGCCTTGTAGAACTGGTTGAAATTGCTAAGCAGGAAAAAAGTCCAACCAGACATGAAAGCTTAAACTGATGCTCTGGAGGAGCTAAAGCAATGTCAAAAGAGAATATTGGGTAGACTAGAAGATTTGCAACTAAGAACATAGGAAGCTGCACTGGTGGAAAAATATAATCAACTGCTGAATAGTACCAATATTCTATTAAGGTAGAAACCTTGAATGCTCTGGATGAAGGAGGGTGAGAGATGTACTAAGTATTTTATAATCTCAATTTCAGCTAGGAGGAATAAGAACTCTATCTGAATGCTGGAAGATGACATGGGCCGGACCCATGAGGACATCGAAAGTAAGAAGAGGGTTGCCTTAGAGTACTTTACTCGGCAATTTGGGACTATAATGCCACTAAGAGCTATACCCGTAGAGGTTCTAACAGGGTTTAAACGACTTGATGAAGACGACAAGGTGGCATTGGTAAGAGAAATAAGAAGGAAAGAAATCAAGAATGCTATTTTGTCAATGAACCCCAACAAAGCCCCGGGACTGAATGGTTATAATGGGACATTCTTTCAAAAACATTTAGATATTATAGGAGAAGAAGTGGTAATAGAAGTGGATGAGTTCTATAAGACAGGAACAATCCTCAAGGAATGGAATAAAATGTTTATCTGCCTTATCCCCAAACAGAGTAATGCAAGAAAGATGGAACAATTCAAGCCCATAGCTGCTTGTAATTTTCTTTATAAAACCATCACGAAGATCCTAGCAAATAGACTGAGAGCGAGCCTGGGGAAGATAATCAGCCCTGAACAGAATGCTTTTATCAAAAGGAGATTAGTGGGAACAAATATCCTATTATGCCTGGAACTGTTAGAGGGCTATCACTCTAAGAGGAGAATGAGGAATTGCACCATAAAGATGGACCTTGCAAAGGCCTATGACTCAATCAACTAGAGCTTTCTTTTTACTATATTGGAGGCAGTTGGCTATCCTCCCCTGTTTAGAGAATGGGTTGAGGAATGTGTAACCATTGCTTCTATGGCAATATTAGTGGACGGGGAACCTACAAACCTGATCAAAACAAGGAGGGACTTGAGGCAAGGGGATCCTTCATCCCCTTACCTGTTTGTCCTATACACGGAGGTTTTGTCAACTCTCCTTGTGAATACCATACGACATCACCCAGAGTTCCAATTCTATGGCAGATGTAAAGTATGAAGCTCACACATCTAGCTTTTGCAGATGACCTTCTATTGTTTTGCAAGGTTGAGAAAAATTCAATTGATATACTCATGCAAGCAATGAAGGAATTCCAAGCGATTTCAGGTTTAAGAAGCAACCCTCTGAAGAGTTGTTTCTACTTATCTTGCAACTCAAGTGGAGAGGTAGCTTCTATAGCTATTGAGACAAGCTTAACACAAGGGCGTCTATCCTTCAAATACTTAGGAGTACCAATTTCTCAAAGAAGAATCAGTGTTGTGGATTGCAAACCTTTGTTGGACTTAATTTAGGGCAGAATCAACCAATGGAGCAATCGGTTCCTTAGTTATGGAGGCAGGCTACAGCTAATTCAGAAAATACTGAGCAATCTCACCACTTATTGGATCAACCATTTATCCATTCCCAAAAGTATCCTTAAGGAAATTGACAGGAGACTTAGGGACTTCTTGTGGAATGGCTCAGACTAAGGCAGAAGCAAAGCGAAGATCAGTTGGGACAAAATTTGCAGACCTAAGCAACAGGAAGGATTGGGCATCCATTCTATAAGGATAATACATAGGGTGAATAGGGGGTGGAATTTGTGGTGGTTGTGCTACAAAAAGGGTGATTTATGGGTGAAATGGATAAACAATGTATTCATAAAGCATAATATATAGTATCTGGATTCTACAGTCAAGATAGGATATGTCAAGCACTCTTAAGGAAATTCTAGAGATTAGACAATGAACGCAAAATCAGGTGTTCCACAGGATTAGGAATGGAGAAATCACGTCTTTTTGGTATGATAATTGGCAATGTAAAGGTCCCCTATATAAGGTGGAGGTACAAGCCTTGAAATTGATGGTGAATTCAACAACTAAAGCAAGTATGCTTAGTTGAAATAATCAGTAGATATAGCCCTTCCATAATAGTAGAAGTGCTAGTCTCATCATGGAAGAGTTGCCTCGATGTCAGGAAGGAGAGCAGGATGAAATTCAATGGCTAGCAGATAACTCAAGGAAGTTCAACACAAAAGCCTGCAAAATACTGTTACAGGCTACACGGAGCACAAGGTAGGAGTGGGCAGCCTTAGTATGGGATAGTGATCTTAATCCAGCTCACTCATTCATCTTATGGATGGGAATCAAGGGAGGGTTGCTTACAAGGGGTAAGATCAGGTTCTCCATTAGCAATTTGAACTGTGAGTTATGTAATACTGAACTGGAAAGTTTGTAACACCTTATGATTAGATGCAGGTATACCAGAGGTCGGATGCAGATTATTCTAAACATGGCCTGACCAATGGATTCTTGGGGTGAAACTATTGCTTGGCTGGGGAAACTTAGAGTGCATAATGCGGCTGATCTCAAAGCCATCAAGTTAAGTTGGGTAGCCTTGGTGTACTATATATGGAAAGAACGTAATTGCAGAGTGTTCTAACTAGAAAGTAGAAGTAGTGAGATGGTTTTTCAGGCCATTTTCCTACACTGCAGATTGGCCATGTTAGCTAGAGAAATAGCTTCAAATCTGACAAGTAGCATGAAGAGCAGATGGAGATTGGAGTAATACTAGTCTAAGTGGTCTCACAAGTTTCTCTTCGATTTCAAGATGTAGACGATTACTAGGAACCGCATATAGCATAAAGAGCAGATGGGGATTGGAGTAATACTGGTCTAAATGGTCTCACAAGTTCCCCTTCGATTTCAAGATGTAGACGATTACTAGGAATTGCATATCTCTGTAATCTAGATATTTTGGATTATACTAGTTTTTTTGTCCTCTAGATAGTATATATTTTTTTAATGAAATCTATTAATTTAAAAAAAAAGATCTAATAATCAATTCATCTAAGAATTTCATACATGTATCAATTAAAGGTCCATGTTCCTGGTTGCTTTAATGAACAACATACATAAAAATCAAAGAATTAAAAACAAAATAAAGCGTAAATTCATGTATTGAAAGATAACAATTAAACAATCAAATCAAGGTATAATAAGGTTCAATTCGGCCTCCCTCTGGCACTAAAAACAAATTAAGCCAACATGTTTGTAAACAAAAACACAACTGGTAATAAATTCAGACAAATCATAATGGAAATAATATAAAGAAAAAAACTCGTTGCTAGGTTAATCCCCTCCTCCCAACCTTCACTCTTAAGTGCAGGTTATTCACTCTGATATGTGACAACCCCTTTTTATACTACAAAATTCTTAGCGTCCTTGCTCTATTTTGATTAGGAAGATTTTTTTTCTCGATTTAAAAGACTTTTGTATGCCTATTATGAAGTTCTTATGCATATAGAATTAGTATTTGACCATATCTCTTCAATCCTTCCTTTTTTAACTCCAAAATTCCTATATTTGAGCAAGACTTCTGCAAAATAAAATAGAACAAATTAAGCAACAAATTGGAAGTCTAAATTAACAAAATAGGGCACCAATTTACGCTAGAATAGAGAAAACTTACTAAATATTACTGCAAAATTTTTAGGCATCAAACTACCCCCAAACTTAGAGTTTGTTCGTCCTCGAGCAAACAAAAGAATTACAAAATGTATAAACTTCTTCCAAATTCTTAGAAATTGCATTAGTAATATAACCCAAAGACTACAAGATATTGCAACAATTTTTTTGTACAAAAAAAACCATGTCTTCTTCTCATCCTCTTGATCATGTTTAACCATTCAAGCTACTACTCAGTTTCTTGGATAGTGTTATGCAAACCAGCTAGATGCAAGGCAAATTGCCAATCTAATTTCATAGGCTTGCTTTTTGCACCAATCTCCACTAATGTTGATTCAAGACCGTCTCAAAGATCATTAGGACTAAAAAAATCTTGTACTGTTAAGGTCAAGGGTAAATGCTTGAAACAAAGGAAGGAATGGAGTATTCAAAGTGAGAAAACACATTTTTTGTCACTTTATAATACCAACGCTTTCATTCCTACAATCAATAATCACTCCCTCACCACTTCACTTGTTGACCCTACTACTCTTTATGATTCCATGCTTATTTCTCCTCCTACACTCAATTTTTGATCCATGTTTCTCTCTCTTTACTCAAAAGTTGTATAAGATTTTTATTTAGAACTAGGGTGTTTTTCTTTCAAATCTTTTCCTTTTTTTCTTTTCTTTTCTTTTTTTTTTTGAAATTCCAGTAAAAACAACAAATTCCATAAAGAATGTATAGTGAGTCGCTCAACTCCCCAAAATGTGGTTATAATTGCATTTTCCACCCCCAAAACTTAGGCCTTTATATAGATTTTTGGGTGAGAAAAATGTCATACTCCTCACTTACCTAAACCCCTCAAACTACCTCCATCCTTATGCTCCCTCTCATAGCTCTGAATGCTTTTATATGACCAAATTAGTTCTCCTACGGTTGAAGTTATAAATATTCGGGTTCAAGGTTAGGATAACTATAGGTTATGAAAGAATAACCAAAATGCTCATAACTATCAATAATGGCTCAATGGGGATACTAGTGATGATATTTAACATGGGGTAGGCCAGAAAGGCTCAAATAGCCAAACATGGCCTAAATCACAACTACATTTACCCCTTTAGCACATGAAAACAATGGAGAGAACAATGAAAATTTTCTTATGGACAGGAAATGAAAGCAAGTCCGCTAGAGAAAATTAGGCAGAGGGTTTTTAGGGATAATTTCCATAAGAGTCACTAATAAAGCACTTCTAGCTAAAAGATTCTAGAAGCGTTTCATTGACAAAGAGTTTCTATGGGTCAAATAGATGCACAATCACTTTCTCAAAGGGAAAAGCTTATATATTGCCAAGACTAATGTGAATACTTCATAGACCTTGAAACACTAGCTTTGAGGGACCAAATTCAAGATAGTATTAAGACTAGGATCCAGAATGGCAAACAAACCGGGTTTTGATTCGACAATTGGCATGACTTTGGACTCCTTCACAAGTTTCATGAATACAAACATTTGTGGTTAATAATTCCATGGAATGCAAAGGTTGAAATAATCATAGATGGGAATAGATGGTAATGGTCTGGTCATCACTCTGGAGGCTTCTCCTCAATCATGAACAACATGCCTAGTCAAAATCGTAATTATGTTATGAAGAGGATCTATAGTTTGGACTAAACATAGCTAAGATAACAACAAATTAGGTAGATACATATTCAGGTACAGAAATCAACTTGCTCCTGGTTTGGAAAGAAAATAATGTGCCTAATGCCTCATTGATTCTATGGCTTGTAGTCCAAAGGAAGCTCTGGAATAAGGATAGGATTTATAAAGATCCTTCCACTTAGTCCACCTGCATCCTTTGCAACAAGGAAAAGGAAACACTTGACAATCTCTACTTCATGACTATACTTACATCCAATGCAAACTGATTCTTGCACTATGTAACGTGCTCTGTGATATATGCAATTGGGATAATATAGTTGTTTGGGGAATCAAAAAGGTATCAAGGAAACTGATTAGCAAGCCTTTAGACTGACTTGACCAAAAACTAGAACAGGAGTTCAGCCACAAGACAATCAACTGGATACGAAAAACTTCTTGGCAAATGGTTTGGCTTACAGAATGAGCCTAAACCTCCCAAACAACTGGAGAGTATGATCACCATCAATGGGAATCAAACATGCAGACATGGAGAATGTTGCCCTCAAGGAAAGCAATCGATTCCACTTTACTCAGAGAGTCTGCCCATGGTCCAAAGGTCATAACCTAGTTATGGAGACGGATGAGCTAGGTTTCAGCTATTGCTTAAACTCTACTAGCTAATCACCCAAAGGGCCTTTGAGCTTCGAGTATTAGATCATTCTGCCTTGTGTCAATAGCAATGTTTATAGTTTCCAAGATGTAATTGCAAGTCTTGTTGCTAGGCCACCTGCATGATCTCTCTTTGACATTGGTTGTTGCCTTGTTCTCTCTTGTTTATTGTTTAATTCAATTTAATTTTCAAAACGAAAAAATTGAGCTAAATTTGTTTTAAAGATATAGAGGTTTGTTTTTAAAACCAAAGCCTTATTTCCTCTTGGTAATTGAAAAATCACATGCATTAATATTTAAGATGATATGTTCATGCATGCAAAACCCTTAAAAACATTAGAATGACCAAATTAAGGTTACACGAATGATAATATTGATTCTTACAATTGAAATCTTGGTCCAATTGAATTGATGTTCACTTGAATAATTTTAAACTTGTGAATTGTCTCCATTCCTGTTGTTTTTGTAAGTCACTTGATGCTCGACTTTATAACGTATCTTTTGGCTCAATTAATTAATATGCGTAAATAATTTGATTTTTCTTTCTTTTAATCATAAAAAACAAATTATTATTGTCATCATCAGAACGTATATGAGACCCTTCTCTTTTGTACATATTACAAAACATTTAACTGAATATATATGGTTTATGCGGCTAATAAATTTATAAAACTTTATACCTGGCTGCACAAGCTTGGTGCTGCTCTGGCAGTTGGGCTAGACATAGATACCCAAGCAATCACATCTGCACGCCATAATGCTGCTTTGAATGGTATTGGACCTGAGAAGTTGAAAGTCCTCCTAGTTCGTGGTAAAGCTACCTCTACAGTGATTGATGAAGGGACAGATGAAGTTCAGAAAGAGCGTACCTGCAGGTCAGCAGTGACTTCTGAGACAGGAAAACATGATGTTGTTATCGCCAACATTCTCTTAAATCCTCTGCTGGAGTTTGCGGATCATATTGTTTCTTATGCCAAACCTGAGGCAGTAGTTGCCATATCTGGAATTATATCTGAGCAGGTGCTTTCTAACGTAGTTGTTTTTATATCTTAGTTGGATATGTACGCTTATGCCTAATTCAGTTTGACAATGTCTGCGGTACAGGTTCCATTTATTATAGATCGTTATTCGGTGCTCTTGGGGGACATATCTGTATCGGAGATGGATGATTGGGCCTGTGTAAGTGGAAGAAAGAAAAGGTAATCTCGATGGAAGCTGCAGGACATCTTTGTCATCGTGAAAGTCACGAGCAAAAGCAGAATGTGCTGATCCAAGAATTGAAGATTGTTGGGCCTTTCACTTGTGAAGCATGTACGGTGCTTATCAGGATGATATATATACATATATGTATGAAAGAAGAGTTCTTACGTTTATCAACATGACTGCAGTTCATCCAACTTGAGAAGGCTGCAAATGCTCTTAGGTAATACTAATAAACTGTTGTTTGCTAGCCTTCAACTATCCTGTTAGTTGGCAATTATCCAACTTGTAGCAGAAAGAGGAGAGCTCCTGATGCATGACAATTTTCCCAGGGAAGAAAATTTATCACAAGGGCATTAACCTCGTTTTCAGTTTCAAGGGTAGCTTTCGAAGTGAAGCATCTCTCACGTAGCTATGCTCATTCTTGATAATTTCCTGGCATTTTCTGGATTAAATACAAAAGATGATAATTTCCCGGCATTTATTAGCTGAACTTTATTTTGTTGTATGTTCATTTAGATTTTGAACTAATTACGGATGGGTTTCCTATAGTCTAAAAGGCTGCTATTTTTTTTGATTGCTTGGCTCACAAATAAAGATTGTTTCAAATATTTGTTTCCTTCTAAGGAATGGTTATCGAATTGGGAGGTAGCCTGCGGATCGCCAAATGTTAATTTTTCCTGCTTAAGAACAGCTCCAACAGCAATTAACAAATGGTTAACCTGACGTAAACCTATTCAAACCAGAAAGACACCAATGGGGGGCTACTAAGACTTACTTTCAGGACATATAACAAGTGCTTAGAAAATCCCCACTAAAGTCTAACGAATGCCACATTCTGCATCATTTCAACTAATGAAGAATATCCAGATCTTTTTACATCAAAGCAAGATCTTGTACATAATGCGTCAGGTTATTAAGTCAATATACCTACAACATTTAAACTAAATTTGAAGTGATAAAAATAAGGCGCAATCCGTAAGTTACTTGCACAAAGTTACTATTTCTCTGTTCTTCTGCAGAAGCATTTGCTTTCCATGGCATAAAATTAAAAAAAAAATAAAGAGGGCATTGCCATCCGTTTGTGCAATGCCAAATGTGGGTTCACCACACTAAGATATCAACGTTTGAGCTGCCTCCTAGCCAAAGCTGGGGTCTTTTTAGGGATGTAGACTTTGTAGCTCACCTGGCCCAAAGGATAAAGAAATGTGATACCATTGCTTTCAGGATGTACGGATAATTATGAACCTAATTATTGTAGTACACAAACATCATTTTAAAGTACTTACCTGGACCATCTCCCCACCCCGCATCACATTCATTGTCTTCTTTTCTAACTGGGATACTCCTTTGCCTTCATCTTGCAATCTATTCATGCTAGTATCTGCCGCTGCAGGAGCTGTATGAGATGTCCAATTGGAAGAAGAACCGACTATGATAGCATCATTGTTACCACTTGTTTGGCTCATATTATGTTCTGCATGTGCAGCACCCTTGTAAGTATTTGTGTTCCCAGTCGCTGAAATTGTCTGATTGGTTTCCTGCAAAGCACATGCTGCTTCCATCATATTGGTTGTGGCATTTGAAAATTGTTGGCCCATTATTGATCTAACCAACCGTGGCCTGCTGATATCTGAACCAACAGCCTTCCTGGCCCTTTCCCTGCCGGTAATAGCCGCATTGTCAAGTGAATGAATATTACTTTCAGCAGATTCTTCACTGCCACTAATTTTTCCGTCACCTATCTTCTTGTGATTCTGTGGAGAAGATACTACAGAAAAAGTATACATGCAAGCCTTATTAACTTCAACATCATTGTGGCTGACACCCAAGGAACTCATCATATTGGCAGTTAGGGCACCCCCGTCACCTACCTTACCTTTCTTCACAAACTTTGCCTCATTCAGTTCATGTGAACTAGGTCTTTCCATTGGCATGGTAGTGTAGTTTCCACTACTTATTTCTTTCCCTAATGTTGATTCAATCAACCTCAGCTTGTTAATTTCAGAATCAACATATGTAGTTACTGTATCATTACCACTAATAGCCGCCTGTTGACTACAGTTTCTATCTTCAAGTGGCCTGTACTGATGATGATAACTAATCTTCTTTCCATCTTGCATAGCAGAATCTTCCTGCATTCCTTGAGAACAATATTCTTGATCAATCGAACTCTTTGCATTGGATGAGAAACCTCCACGAATCCTTCTTCGATTTGCCAAAGCCTTTTGTCGTAAAATTAACTCCAAATCACCACCATCTACAACATCATCAGCACTTGAATCGTCATTCTTCCTGATAGCATCTTTTGTACCAACCCTATCCATGTTAGACATGGTTCTTTCATAACGGACCTCCCTATCCTTGTCTCTTTCTGAAATTTTGGAGAATTGAGTATCAAAAGCAGTGATATCCTCACTGATCTTACCCTCTATGGACCTTTTCTTGTCAGAGGCAACATGTGACTGATTATCTGTGACCCTCTTGCTTCCTTCATTACTATCATTGCTTCTGCAAGGGTAGTCACCATGTTCATATATCATCTCCTCTTTGTGTTCATCTTTTCTTCCGTCATTGTCATCCCTTGTAAGCATAACAACAGATCTCAATCTTTTTGAAGTGTTTTCCACAATAAAGTTCTCCAAGCTCTGACAATTACTATCAGTCTCACCTTTACTACATGGAGAAAAATTCCTTGACCTATATAACTTCCTTCTAGATGCAGGTTTACACTTCTCAAATTGTCTTTTATGATTCCCTCTTCTTTTTGACCTATCCCTTTGTCTTTTGTACTCACTCTCAGCGCTGCTACTGTTCAAACCACAAGTTAAGCAGCTCCTTAACCCATTACTCGTAGAACTAATAATTCTCTCTCCCCTGACTATCCCCCTCTTCTTCTTCTCTCGCAATTTCTTTATTTCCTTTGCATCACAGTTTCTCTTTGGCCCCTTTTCGCCTATTCAGAGGAGAAGAATCCTCAAAACTAGAGGACCACGAGCGAGCCCTCTTTTTACCATTTTTTACATCCTTTCTTGAGCGAGACCTAAACCGTCTACTTCTGTGTTTACCCTCCATTGCGATGGACCGAAGCACTCCTTGCAAGGCCAAGGTTGGTTGGGAATGCTTACAACCTTGCCTCTCAAGGTGACCACTTCTTTCCCATGTTCAAATCCCCAGCTCACTGTTTTCTGCTTGAAATCTGCTCTCACTTCTCCCAAAATCTCCAGCCATTCTGTAAATAAAACCAGATCGATTTCCCCCAATGGAAGAATGTATGCATCAATCAGTATTTCCACATTCCCCCCTAGCACCACGAGTCCCTTACACCGACCTTTTGAGAAACATTTTGTTCCATTACCCAGCTTTACTCCATAGGATTCGGTTGGAGTTACATTCAGTCCCAAGGTAGCTACTAATTCTTGCGAAAAGTAATTATGGCTTGCTCCACTGTCAATCAAAGGAGCAAGATTGGAACTCCAGCCAACTTACCCTCAATCTTAAGGATTTTAGTCTAGACAATCTCCCCGTATTCAGCTATTTGACAGACCATTTCCCAAGCCTCTCTTGTTGCGGTCTCCTCTCTGTCCCCGACACCTAAAGGAGGCCTATCTTCTTCGTCGTCCCCTTCCCAAATCAGAAGTCTCAAGTGTTTGTCAAGGCAAACATGGGTAGGGCTATAGTGCTGTCCACATTTAAAACATAAGCCCTTAGCCCTTCGGTCCATCAATTCCTAATAGGAGAGGTTTCTGGTCCCTTTTGGACGTCCTTCGGTGGTTCTCTCCTCGCTAGGGCGCCGAGTAGCTCCTCCCTCCTGGTTAACCCACTGGTTTGCGCCGCCACTAGTGGGCGCTTGAGGTTGGGTCAGAATCGCGACCCAGTTGCGTCCTCCTACAGTCAGGTTGGGAGGCCCGACTCGTGGAGTGCCCATGGATCTCCAGCCCACAGTCGTCTTGAGGTGCGTCGATGGAGTAAGCTTACGCTCCACCGCCTGAGCTACTGCTATCAGTCGATAACGGGAGGGAGGATCCAGTGCCACCACCTCCAATCTTATATCCTCTCGCAGTCCCCCAACAAAGAGACCCATATACTGATCTTCGGGAAGAGGAGGGACTTGAGCCATCAACATTTCAAAGGTTTCCACATAGTCATCCATAGTATCCTGCTGCGTCAACGCCTTCAGCTGGGAATATAGATTCCCGATGTAATGATCTCCATACAGATCGAACAAGGCCCTCTTGAAAGTCTCCCAATCCAACTCTGGCTTCGACGCTAAGAGAACCCTAAACCAGTGCCAGGTCATTCCTTCCACGCAGATTTGAGCCAGCTGAACTTGAAGCTCGGGTGGTGTGCCTTGAACGGCAAAATACATTTCCGCACGTGAGACCCATCCTATCGGGTCGTCACCTTGGAATGGAGGGAGCTCTACCCATTTGGCTCGGAGCTGATACTCTTCCGACGTCATGGAGGTTACACCGCTTCCCCCTTCTGCCGTCTGTACCGACTTCCCTCGATCGACGGAGCTTGACCCCGCCTCCGGTGATCGATGTACAGTCTGACGTTGGAACCCCTCTCGCATTTCGGCGTGCATCGCCGCTAATGCCCTGGAGAGGTCGTCGACGCTCTTATGCAAGTTCCCCAGTTGAGCCGTGTGATCCAACAGCTTCGTCTCTACCGCTAGCATTCGAGCATCCATTGCTTCTCATTTCTGTGACGCCATTCTAGTTTGCATACACCGGAACTCTCTCAATGAAAGCACCAATGATAAGCAAATGGATGAGATAAAGATATTTTTATTAATACTTAGCAATAGTCTCGTAGGAATTACAAGAATCAATGCTACCAGCCGACGATGGCCCCTCAAGCTTTTAGCTGAGACAATACCAAGAGAAAAGATACTCCTCTGTACTCCCCCCATTCCCTTACATACTCTCTCCTCTTTGATTAGCTATTAGCTTCTCTCTCCTCTAACTAATTCTAACAAACTCATTGTCTAACCATTAGCTGACTCATCACTCCTTGAATCACTCACTATCTGCTCTGTCTTCTTCTTTCTTCTGGAATATGTTAACATGGGTTTGTGGCCCACGTTTTGTTCCTGCTTCCTATTCCTCCTAGAGTAAGTTAATATGGGTCTATGACCCGAAAAGCTATCAAAATTACTCAAAATCTGCTCCACTTTGTCCCTTGAACTCAGTGCTAGACAAACTTGAGATATAAACAGTTTGACTGACAAAACCAGAAAATGCAAGTGCAGCCTAGTCATAAAAAGCTAGTTAAGAAATGAAAATGAGAAAAATTATATTTGAAGTAGAGATGCAATTCAATTAACTAATAGTCAGAACTTTTGGCCTTTGATATTAACTATGGCTTTCATCTCTAACTATTGTTTATGGGAAAAGAAAACTCAAATTGTAGCAAGTCACAAGAACAAGACATTATTTTATACATGACATGCAATATACAGATTTAATAATGGGTTATCTAATTTTCAATAAAATATCTATCGAAGAACTAATCATATTGACAGCTGTTAATTATTTAAAACTCACCTGTTCTGCAGCTTTACTTTTAAACGCACCAAACAAAGGCGAGACCATCCTGCATGTCTCAGCAATACGAGCCTCAATATCACTAACTGAAAGAATATGGCCTGAATGGTCCTTTTCCAGCTGCTTCAACAATGACGACTGGCCATTTTTTGATGAATGCACGAAATGCAACAGCAGATGAGCCTGTAAACGCAGAGAAAATATATCATGCATTCTTTAAAGAAAAAAGGAAATGTTACTGTACCAAATTAAGTATTAGTCAGTCTCACATGGAATGCAGCTTTTAGGATATCCTCTGACTTAGCCTGATCCTTGAGCAATGCATACACTTTATTCTTTGATGGATTATATGTCAGTAGATATCGCTCTTTCTGTCATCAGTCAATAGCACACAACCGAAAAAATAAGAAATATAGCTATTTAAAAGTAAACATTTCTTGCAGTTGCTTTCTTTTTAGAAAATGACATGCCTCAAAAAAAGGCTGTATGGTGAGATAGGCACTAGGATCTTGAAATGCATCTTTGAATCTTGACCCTGAAAACCAACCATATGCATTTTGGGTAAGACTATGAACAGGGAGAAAAAGAGTTGGAGACATCACTAAGATTACCTATGACAATGGGTGTGTCCTTCAACCAGGGGAAGTTGAATATATCTTCCTTCCTATTCCCCTCCTGCAATGAGGGAACTCGCCCTGCAGATGAATAAGAAGCGCATTGTTTAAGTCAAAAGTTTAAATTCACAAATTTCTAGCTGATCCTGAAGAAAAATACAGAAGTATCTAAAGGACATTATGACCAATAAAGAAAAGGATAAATGATATTTGATATAAAGTGCACAACATTTAACCTGTCTTAAGGAAGGCATCCACAGCAACACTAAATCTGGCTCGATTCAAAGTGTGCAACACCACAGATTTGACCTGACAAGTTCATCAAACTATTCAGCTCAGTTGATTCAATTTCCAAAAGAACGCTCAAATAAACAAAAAACCAAGGGAAAATAAGAATGATTGAATCAAGTGAAACAATGTTGCTATTTCAGTATGATCTCACCTCTTGGAAAGAGCTGAAGATATATCCACTTGAAAGGAAGGCAAATGTTGCAACCAATGAAGGATTTCTTTTTGCAAGCATTATGCTCAGTCCAGTACCCAGCTTCACAAGATATAATTTCACATTAAACATAAAGACAACACATCATCTGTACTAGGAAAATAAAACAAACTAGTGCATTTGAAATTCCCATGTTGACATGGAAATCATGCACAAATAATATTGTGGCAAAATATATGGATTCTCTCACTTCTATTGTTACTTAAACTTTCAAAAAAGGGTATAGTTCAAGAATTATTCTTTGTGAATGTGTCACGAAACTAACTGCACATCATCGCATATCTGCTAATGGATTCTTGAAGAAAAATCAAACAAGAAAATACTAATCTGTTGAAACCATTCACCCACAATCACTCCAAAGCTATTACATTCTCCATCAAAAATGAAATAATGTCAGACATATCAAACAACAGTTCATTGGCTTATGCCAATCTGTATACCAACAGGACACTGAGCATAGTTAGACATATAAAAAACAATAAGGCCTGTTAAAACAAATTATATGGATGCTGAAGAGTACTGCCTAGCATTTTCACAAAAGAACCCAGCAATTAGAAAAGGCCAGAAAATATATAAGTAAAATGGCAAGTTTGACCATGCATACCAGATCTGCTACATTCCCAACACATTCTCCCTTAGCAGTTACATCCCCAATGTTTTCTCCTTTGGCAAACGCTTTATAAATTGGCGTACGAGTTGACGTTGATGTTACAGCAGCAACATTCTGCAAATAATCCTCAAAGAATATGAGGCTGCAGATTGCATTCAGACATGCATACATTTGTAAATAAAAAATTATCAAACCTTTGCCACATTAGCAGCACAAGCCAAAGGAAGAAAAAGGTGTGGAACAGCTGCAGTTGCTAACTCAACTCCAGCACCCAATTCCATTAGCAGGTCACCCGCAAACCTCATCTGCATACATTGGGAGTCAGAAATCCACAATGGAAGCTGTTGAAAAAATATATAATCAAATCAACTCTACCTGTTTTAGGTCACAATCAAATTTCTTTCCTTGCCTAGAATAAAGCATTTTTCCAACACGACCAGCACCATCCTGCACATGGAAGAAAACATGATAAGAATGTCGTGCCAGTAATCTTAGCTAGACTGCCTAAAGTCAAACGGCGATATAGACAAGGAACAAAAGGCAACCTTAACAACAAACCAACATTTTAAACAAGTAATTTCAGTAAGAATTTTATATCATAAACTCTAACTACATTTTCACGCACTCTCCCTATTTTGCATTCAAACAAGAAATGTATTTGTATAAACCAAAGACAATGAAGGAGATCTATATATAACAAAGATATACGTGAAAGAAGCTTGTAAATTGCTAGTTGCTAAAACATTTGTATGCAATTCTTACCTTCAGAATCCAGTTAATAGCAACAGCCCCTGGAATTGCTTGGCTTTTAGCAACTCCAACTGAACTCAAAAGGGTTTTGGTGGTGAAAACACCAATTGCTCCACCAAAGAAGTGCTAAAACAAAAAACATACACAGTAGATATATCAGTCTACACCAATAAACTAGCTGGAGCTTATAGAAGGAAATTATTAACAAAATCTAGCATTTCAGACATTAGAATTTAATTCCCTTTGAAGCACATCATAATAAAACAACTTAATCTAAAGGAAGAGATACCTTTAAAGCTCTCCATGTCATATATGGAACATAAGAAGGAGAAACACTATCAGGGAAACCTTCTGGAACTACATAAGATCTTATAAATGACATTAATTCCTGCAACACATATTCCAACAATAAGTTAATAAAATTCACAGAAAGAGACTGTAAATAGTCAAATTGTATCAAACAGCAGTATAGTGGACAATATAAGAAAAGTATCATGAACAGGCATGTAAATCAGAAAAGACTCTGCATATCAGTTATATAATCATTCCGGATCATATGGATTCTCATATTTAGAAACTTATATTTTCCTTTCCCTTTATGCTTTCTTGTTATTGTTACCGGCTGTGAACTCTCTATGGATAACATGGTCACTGAGAAAGAGGTGCATTTAGTCAACAGGAAGTATCAGTTTCATAGAACAAAATGTTGATTGCCCTTCTAATCCTAACATACAATCCCAAAGCTTGAAAGTAGGAATTCAGCCAGAGGAGAGTTCTTAGTGAAATTCCTACTGATATCAAAATCTGTAAAAAGTTAAAGAAGTTTAACTCGTCAAAAATTTCAGATTGATTTCATCATCAATTTTTCAAATTTGATTGGTCAGTTGGTTTTTGAGTAATGAAATTATTTTAGTGAATGTATTGATTTAAGCATGATTTCTGAAAAGCCACCTTGCTCTTTATATCCTTCAATTACCACGAATGATGAAGCAGATATTCAGCTATCTCTCTCTCTCTCTCTCTCTCTCTCTCAAAACCACTGTTAGAACCAAATTTAGTCAATCCCTTGTTCTTCTTCTTCTTCTTCTTCTTCTTCTTCTTCTTCTTCTTCTTTTATGGTTTCGTTAAAGGAACTATGTATTTAAAATTGCAATACAAACTCTTATGAAATTCTTGGAAGAAACATATAGAAGAGCCTTATGCAGTCATATTATACAACAACGAATACATAATTTAACACGGTATAAGATAAATCTGTTAAGGAAGCATGAAACCAGATAAAAAAAAAACGAAATTTGGCTAACTATAATGCAATTTCCGCATACAGTATTACAGTAAATGTTAGTATATTTGCAATCGAGTCCAGTTAAATTTAAGTCGGAGAAAAGGAAAAGACATGAAGACTGAAGTAATCCAAAAGAAAGAAAAAAACCAAGAAGAAAGAGTGACAATTTGATTAGTTCAGAAACAAAGTCCAAATAAAGAAATTACTAAAGAGGACTAACGATAATAATCAAACTGAAAGCAGTCAAAAGAAAAGTGATGAGAAGCAATTGTAGACATTAACCTGAACCGGAGCTTGAGGCGTCTGCAAGCTAACGGTGCGGATGGAATTGTTCTTGAACCGTCCAAAGCCGTCGCTCTCCGCCAAGTAGTTCCAGCGGCGGCCATCGATCTCCTCAGAGCAGATCAATCTGAGACTAGAACCTAAAAACGAAGCGGACTCGGGCGGAGAAACTGGAGGCAGTGCAGTGGAGGATACCGGAGCGGAAACCAAGTTTGCGCTTATACGGAGCGTTTCGCGGACGAGGAGGCGGGCGTCCTGCGAGGTGGTGGTGTTTGTGAGGGTCTGTGCCGTGGGATTGGACGATTGTTTCAGATTGATGGGAGGAGGCATGATCGAATAGCTTTTGGGAGAACAGTAGAGAGGTTTGAAGGCGATAGAAACGAGAAGCGAACAGCGAGAGAGAGAGAGAGAGAGAGTTGGTGCTTATTGCTGTGGAGTTGTTTGTATTGGTGGTGGCAGCGGGTGGTAGAGACTAGAGAGGTGGACGGTTGGCCTACATTACAAATGCCGGGAACAGAGGAAGATGTTAATTAATTAATGTATGTATTTAATTAAAAAGAAATATTCAATTTGGCATTTTTTAAAAAAAACTTTAGGAAGAACCACGAAGAGAGAGAAATTGCATCTAATTTTCAAAATTAACTTTTTATTCTAAAATAATAATTAACATTAATTAAAATAAGAAGTTTAAGATCGTCACATTTCAGATCATCACATTGAATAAAATTAACAAGCTTAAAATAGAATAAAATTAAAAACCGAGTGCCAAGCCACGGTTGCAGGATTTCAGTCTTTTATTTTTACCTGGATTCCTAGGCATGTTAATCGGGTAGCCCACATGTTAGCTCAAGCAGCTACTCGATACCCCAATAGATTTAGCTGGGATCGACCGTCGGTTTTTTTATTGGATAATCTCGACTGTGACGTTGGTTTATCTATATAATTACACCCATGTTCAAAAGAGAGAGAGAGAGAGAGAGATTAATTTGTTAAATGTCTCTCAGGTTTTTCTATATCAAATTATAATCTTCTTATTACTGCTTTTAAAGAAGCTTTATTTTGATTGATATAATCTGGCTTCATATTAGTTAAGGTGGAAACAGATTGTCTTCAGTTGGTGCAGAGGTTTCTTGAATTAAGAACTGGCATTAATAAGTTGGGAGTGATACTGGAAGAATACAAATTAATAGCATGTGTTTTTCAATACTTTATGTTAAATGGAATCTAAGGCATTTAAGTATGATAACTCACTTGTTATCTAAATCAGCTACTAGATATCCCAATAGTCACATGTTTTTTTATTAGACATTCTAAATTGTAATGCTGTTTCGTCTCAATAAATAAATTCTTTTTTTCAAAAAAACTCCCTAAAATTTAATTAAATAAATAATTGTCAAATAAAAATTAATTAATTAATTTTAATTTATAATAACTTATTAATTTACAAAAATTAATTAAATAATTACCAAATCGATAGATTTATAATTTAATTGATTTTATCGGTTTGATTTTTAATTATTGATAATAATCATTTTTAATAAATTTATAGTCTAAAATTTAATATAATTTTTTTAAACTTAATATTTATTTTTGTAAAATTATGAGTATGATAAGATTATTTGATCTAAATTTATTTTAATTAATTTATTGTAATAATTAGAATTAAATTTAAAATATTTATTGAACGTGTTATATATTAAATTTTTACTTGTAATAATTTTAGAAAGTAATAACAACAAAAATATTGCTCCTAAAGTCATACATTTTAGATGATCTAATTAGAATATAGATGGTGACAAAAACGTGGCGCCCTAAGATGAGAATTGAACTAAGATTCTCTATTTCATATTTTTCTAAAATTAAATATGATATATAAAATTAAATATGGTGTCGTTTTGCGTAGAGAGCCACAAACACTTGTGAAGCACAGATCAGCGTTGCTGACATGGCAACTGCTCAGGCTTTTGCGGAGCTGGCATTGGACAGGTACGTCACGTGGTCAAATTGGTTGCTGACCGTTCAATTACTCAACATAGTACGTGGCGCAATGTTATGAGTAATGGGGCTGTATTTCTATTCCCCGCAATACTACTGACCTGCCGACTTCCGAGTAGCACGTGCTTTTTTTGTGTGGAATGAGACAGCGGAAGAGCACCGCCCAAGATGGGAGTCGGGCCCGGGTCAAGGTCAATGGACTAG
>JANZLX010000005.1:25925924-25947253 GCA_025531955.1 Erythroxylum orinocense
ATAGTGAAATCTCAGAAGAAACTCTGAGGACTGGACGTAGCCCACGGTTTGGGGTGAACCAGGATAAATCTCTGTGTCAACATTTCTCAAACTCTATTTTACTTTAGTGTATTCAGAATCATTTTTTAAAGGGGACTAACACGAAAAGATTACCACAATTCAACCCCCCTTCTTGTGTATTTTAATTGCATTATTAACTTGTGATTCACTTCAACTTAAATAAACATATAGGTGCTTGTTAGAAAACAAGTTCATTGAACATACACGACGTGAGAAATTTATTTAAAACATTACTTATATGTCTATAAAATTCTCACTGTGATGATTGTATAAGTGATCCCTTAACTTGAGGTCACCAAAGTTACCTTATATAGGGATTGCTATGTTTTGATACTATTTATAATCTATTTAATCATGGGTTGTTTAATTGGTAGTCATTGGATATATTATGAATTATATGGAGGTAGTTAAGTGATCAAGATAGGATTCATCACTCTAAAGTAATTAAGAAGATTGTTTCGTTGTTTTCGATTAGTATTGATTTGAGAAATCCTTGGTCAAGGTGAAATGACATTTTGTAAATAGTTTACAAATGTCATTAATTTAATCAATAATTAACGGTAGAGAACTAAATATGATTGGACTTAAATTAGAGTTGATATTAATTCATGCTTTATGTCTAATCGGAATATTATATGATGAAAAGATTAAATTATATGGAAAATCATGCAAGGAAAGATTAGTCAAAATAACTTTGAAATTCCTAAATATTTAGATGATCATGATGCGTTGCTAGATGTTAATCTTGATCTATGATTATAAATTGTTTAATTGGATAATTAAATTTATCTCATTCTAATTATGAATTAGAATGATAATTTATAATCATTATCAACATATTTGAGAACCTAATAAGTCTCACATATAGAATGAGTTGAAGAGAGCAAGTTTATTTTAATCAAGTTAGGTTCTCAAATACATTGACAATGATTATACTTGATTGTAAATTTTGAGAAACTTTATGATTAAATATGAGATATTTAATAAATAAAGATCAATATGAGATATTAGATCTTATTTGGGCGTAATTGGTATTTAATTAAAATTATTTGTAATTCTGATTAAATTTTAATTGAAATTATAATTTAGCTTCAATTAAATTACTAAAACATCCAAAGCTCATTATAAATAGGCTTAAGCTTTATGAAGCTATCGCTTCTTGCTTAACCCTCTCTGTAAGAGTTACATGGTTCTTTCAACCCATTCTGTGGATACTGTTAGAGGTCGGATATTTTTGCGGCTACAGTAGATAAAACAGATTAATTTCAGAAATAAGATGAGGGATACAACAAGATTAAGATCAAGCTTCGAAATAAGGTACGAATTAAGTTTTCGCTTTATTATTATTTGTGATAATCATTTTATAGAATTAAAGAGATCTTGGTTTCCAGGAAACCAAAGGTTACAAAAAAATTTCGTAACTTTTCCGCTACGGTCGGGATCGAATCTTGACCTAATTTTCTAACAGTGATATCATAGTCGACTTTATTTCTATAATTTGATTAAAACATGTGTGATTGTTATTGATCAAAAATTTGGAATTTAAAAAATATCATATCAGATCTGATTCTTCATGAGCCTATAATTGTTTTGAAATTCTAGAACTTTGTTCATGCCCTTTATTCTGGTTATTGCGTTTTTAAAATTTTGCTTTAAGTCATGTTTTCACATCTACTGTTTGCTTTTGTTCTGGAAAGTTGGATGTGGATTCTGGTTGTTTTGGATTGTGGTGCTTGCAATCTCTGAAAATAAGATACCTACAAACGTATAATTGTGTTGATAAAAAATTGGCAAATAGTTGTGATCTACGTTTATTTTTTGGCTATTAGGTGTTGGTGTTGTATCATCTCACTTATAATAGCCTAGACCACTAGCCCATAGATATTGTTCGCTTTGGGTTTCTTTTCGGGCCAAACTCTTCACAGTTTTGCTCTTCCCACCCCCTAAAAAATGTGTCTGAGGGGGAGAGTTATCCATACCCTTATAAGGCATACTTCATTCTCATTTCAAAATGATGTGGGGTCTCACAATCCACCCTCTTAGGGCCCAACGTCCTACACTAGCACATCAGGTCGAGAACCGACTCTGATACCATTTGTAACAGCCTATACTACCCTCCCACAGATATTGTCCCCTTTGGGTTATCCATTAGGCCAAACCTCTCATTGTTTTGCTCTTCCCTTTTCGAGAAAACGTGTCTGTAGGAGAGAGGTATCTGTACCCTTATAATGCGAACTTCGTTCCCCTCTTCAACCAATATGGGATCTCATAATCCACCCCCTCTTAGGGCTTAGCGTCCCACGCTGGCACAACGGGTCAAGAATCGGCTCCGATACCATTTGTAACAGCCCAGACTATCTGCCCACATATATTGTCTGCTTTGGGTTCTAAGCTCCTCACAGTTTTACTTTCCCCACCCTTGGGAAGACAAGTCTATGGGGGGAGAGGAATCCATACCCTTATAAGGTGTCATTCGTTTCCCTTTCCAACCGATATAAGATCTCATAATCTACACCCTTTAGGGCCCAACCTAGCTGGCACAACGGTTCGAGTATCGACTCTGATACCATTTGTAACAACTCAGACCACCCGCCCACCGATATTGTCCATTTTGGGTTGCCCCTCAGGTCAAACTCCTCACGGTGTTGCTCTTCCCATCCCTGGGAAAATGCGTCTGAGGAGGAGAGATATCCATACCGCTATAAGGCGTACTTCGTTTTCCTCTCCACCCGATGTGGGATCTCACAATCCACCCCTTTAGGGCCTAGCGTCCTACGCTAGCATATCAGGTCAGAAACCAGCTTTAATACTATTTTTAATAGCCCAGACTACCCTCCCACAAATATTGTCCGCTTTGGGTTACCCATCGGGCCAAACCTCTCACGGTTTTGCTCTTCCCCCTCCCAGGAAAACGTGTCTGTAGGGGAGAGGTATCCGTACACTTATAATGCATACTTCATTCTCCTCTTCAACCGATGCAGGATCTCACAATCTACCCTCTCTTAGGGCCCAGCATCCTACACTGACACAACAGGTCAGGAACCGACTCTAATACTAATTTAATTGTCACGACCCAGTGTCATAGGGGCTCATGAACTGTTTTATTGTTTTATTTAGATTGGTTATGTTGGTATGCTTTATGATTATATAAATTTAACTCTTGACTATTTTGTGGCTGTAAAATAACTTATGTGTGAAATTTGACACTATTATTGAGATTGCTTTGAATGGACTTTAAAGTTCTGAAGTTGTGACAAAAATTTTTGACATGAATATAGAAATGTGTTTAAATTTATTTGCAAGTATTTGATTGAATTTTTTATATTTTTAAAATATAGTTGCTATATAGCTCAAATTTTTCAAAAAAAGAAAAAAAAGGAAGAGACGTCAATTAGCCTTACATAATTGGATTAAAGATACCGTGAATGCCTTTAACTTGGTTATGCGGTGGTTATCGTAGACCCGATATGATACTGAATTGTGACATCACCCATACATGACGAGTCCATGGTCACCAGTGAAAGTCGCGATTGGAGCGGCTTCATTTGGCGGCGAGAAGCAACCGGTGGCCTGGTTGGATAGCGAGCAAAAAGCCAAGATGACGGCGTGAGATATCTAGAACTAGATCTAGAAAATGATACACGCGCCCCTAATTTTGGATAGGACGAATGAACAAGTGCACATGCTAGTGAACACTCCTTTATTACCTACAGTAACGTGGCAATTTCATACCTTAAATTCTAATAAATTTAGAAAAGAGTTTTCTAATTGTTTGAAAATGGTTGATTTTATTAGGATTGTTTTAGAATTTACTTTAATTTTTCAAAAGTTGAATTATTAAATTAAATTAATTATAAAATTCAATTCTAAAATTAAAGTAATTATTTTTCTTACTGTGATTAAGATTAATAATTATATTGATTCCTAATTAATTTTGAAAAAATAGTTTCTAAAATTAGAATTAATTAGTTTCAATTTTATTGAAATTAATTAATTAGAAAAGTAGTTTCTAAAATAAGGATTAACTAGTTTCAATTAGATTGAAATTAATTAATTAGACTCTTTAAAATTAAGAAAATTATTTTCTTAAGTGATTAAGAAAAATGCTTCTTAATTAAATTTATCAATTTCAATTTGATTGAGATAAATTAAATTTATGATTTTATTTTTAGAGAATTGTTATTTAATTTATTTAGAAATTGTTTCCTTATTTATGAATAAAAAGTTTCTTCATTTTTAGAAAAAGTACTTTTCTTGATTAAATTTTGAAAAATATTTTCATTCATTAATTAAAAAAATAACAACTTTCAAAATTAATAAAACACTTTTAAATTTAATTAAGAAAGTCATTATATATTATTTATTTAAAGATTTATTCCTTAACTAATTTGAAATCTTTCTTTAATAAGTTGGAAAACTATTTTTCAAAATATGCTCGATATGTGTTAAGAGCCTCAGGCTCAATTGTGAATGTACCTGGTATCCACTAAGAGATATAGAACATTATCTGATACAGCTCAGTATTCACAAGGGATATGGGTCAGCCCGGGATCTACTAAAGGATATGGGCCAGTGAAAAAGGCAATAGATCACAACAAAGTAACAAATTTAAAATGAGTCTCATGTGCACTGCATATACATGATATGAATGATTATAATGATCTGAATGACTTTTGAATGTGATATGTTTGGAATGTAAAATGTGAAATGATTGATGAAGTGTGTATGATTCAATACGATTATTAATGAAATGATGTAAATTATGTGAATTGCATGTGTTATATGATGAGTGAGCCATCGAGGATGGTCACTCACTGAGTTCGCAAAAGCTCACCTAAATTGTGCAATTTTTTGAAAATTAGTTTTCCAACTTATTAAAGAAAGATTTTCTAATTAGTTAAGAAATAAATCTTTAAATAAATAATATATAATGATTTTTAATTAAATTTAAAAGTGTTTTATTTAATTTTGAAAGTACTTTCTTTTTTAACATTAGAAAATAGTTTTCTAATTAAGGAAATAATAATTTCTAATGAGATTAGAAATATAAATTTTAAATTGGATTAGAATATGTTACTTATATAATTTTGAAAAGGAGTTTTGCTCAATTATAATAAGTAAGTAAAATAATTTATTGAAATATTTTCAATTAAATATGATTAAAGGAGTCAAGATAATTGGAAATATTTTCTAATTGAATTTGAAAATTGTTTTCAAATCAAAATAAATTTTTATTTGGAATAGGAACTTAATTTATTTAGGAATCAATGATTTTAATCTAATTTAATTTTTTCAAGGAGTTGGAAATATTATTTTAGATTGTAAATATCAATAACTAGAATAAAATAAAGTTTGTTATTTTATGCATATAATCTGATTATGAGTGCCTAAGATGCATACTTTATTTACATAAGATGCATACTTTGTTTATATGGTTGATATATATAATGGATGCATGTTAAATTGTATGTTTTATATGTGTAATATTTTAGATGCAATTTTGTGTTTGATAAGACAAATGAAGTTAAAATCTTTCATTAAAATATTAAGTACACATTTAGAACGTGATTGCTGCATTTCACTGTTATAAGAATAAATCATAATTTTGTTTATTATAGGCTGCGTTGAGTAAACTAAAGGTCATTTTAACCAAAACATGTTTAGTCTTATGACAATGGATTCTATTTAACTACATTTGTGTGATTTGGATGAGCAAACTCATGATCACATGAATTTAGAGGCAAGGTTAGGCACAATATATAAGATATGTTTTGGTAAGAGTTGTCACCTAACAGATCTAGGAGTCACATGAGATGTGGTTGATAAAGTTGTTATCTACCTAATTTAAGTTTAGTTGGTTTGTTAAGCAAACTTAAGATCAACTATATTTGAATGAGATCCTAGCCCACCAGAAATATTAATCTTTCTGAATAGTAGTGAGGGCTATTATTTCGAATAAAATAGTGGGATTAACCAAATGTATGATTAAAGTCCTAATCTTATTTGGTAGTCATAAAAGTCCTAATCTTATTTGGTAGTCATAACATATCATTAATTACTTGCTTTTCTTACATTTATATTTTGTTATGAGTGGAAGTTTCCTTGTTTAGTATAGTTGATACTAAGTTAGTGAACCCAAGTTCTTGGATATAGGATATGTTTGAGAAGAGTTTTCAATGTTAGAATAAAAAATTGTATGCCCATTAAGCAATGTTGTTATAATCCTTATTGAGGATTCGGTGAAAAAGTTTTAGAAATATGTCAAAGTCATATAAATAACAAAATGTAATACATTTTTAGTTCAATAATGTCTCATAAACTTTGATGACAACAAGTAAGATGTATGTTAACACCATGATAGTAAGATGCAAGAGGTTGTATAGAGTAGAGTTGAAAGGTACCGTACCTTGTTAGAATTGTTACACTTAATTTAGCCTACTAAAAGCATAATTATGGACTACAATTAAAGGCTTTGCAATAGTATGATAATATTTAATGATTGTATGACTTTTCTTGCCTATATGTGATATGATAGAGATCATATGTATTTCTAATTTATGCTTATGAGTATTTGATACTGAATTTAGATTCAACATTATTATAATATTCAATGCATGGTTAGAAATAGATTGTTAAGTAAAAGTAAATGATCTAATTTTATACAAAGAGTTTGTATATGTTGGATCAAAGAAGACTTATGCTTGACATAAGTGGTTAGAATTAAAAGTTAGATAACTGAGATTATCCATTTATGCCATATTGGTTAAATCAACATAACGAGAATCACAAAGTTACATACAAAGATATATATATATATATCCTTTTGATTAAGAATCGTATAGAACTTGTGAAACTTATATAGTTGAAGAATAACCAAATCAACTTTTGGTGAAAGGATGATGATAATATTGAATTGTTAAATCTTATACATGTGATGCATTGGACGAAATAACAATTCATAAAAGGATAATATTATATTTCATTATATTACTAATGACTTTATGTGATATAGTCATATGTATTAAATGAAATAATGACTTAAAATTTTGAAAGGTTCAAATGTTTAAATCTAAGTAGAAATTAAGCATTGAGAATGCTAAAGCATTTCAATGAGATCGATTTGCTGAGTTTTAAATTTTTGGTTATCTACAGGGAATGAGATTCACTAGTGAATACCTTCATAACTAAATTCATAAGAGTAGGGATTTATGAAAGGAGAAAAATACAATATGAGATATTGTATGATGCAATAGTATTTCTTCTATAACGATGCCTAGTACAATAACTTACCTTCAGTAGTTCCAATTGAATCAATGAGCAAGTTTCCATATTAAATATGAAATGTTAAGTCTTTGAAAGAGTCAAAGTTAATGATTTAAGGATGTAATGCTTAGTTGAAGCATATATTATCCATTAAGTTTAGAACAAAATTAGGTAATAAAAGATTATGAGATATCTAAAGAATTAGATATAATCTTATAGACCAATTGAACGAATTGTTTGATTCAATGTATACTTATAGTAAAATGGTTCTCAAGATAAGTAGTGGGAGCAAGATAAAATTTGAAAAGTTCAAATCTCATGACCATACATCAAATTGGAACTATTGCCTTTATTGATACGTTTGATGTATAATTGAAAGGCTGCGAGACATTAAAAGATTCACTTTCATGATGAGTTTAAAAGTTTGTTTTTTAGATGATTGTGAATTTATCATGTTTACAAGAAGGTTATTGGGAGCATGGTTGTCTTTTTCAATAGGAGTATGTGGAGACATATTGCTTACAAAGAATAACAATTCTAATTTTTAATTGTTGAAAATATAATTGTCCAAGAACAACTCTTATTGGATATGAAAAGGTAACAACTTAATTCTAATAATTAGATCTATAGAGATAGATTGAAAGTTGTTTACTTATTTTAAATCCAAATACATAGATAATGTACTAAAGTTGTTTAGTATTTGATATCAAATACTTGCGAAGTATTAATACCATCCATTATTCTATGTATAAGTTGACATTTGAGTTCAAAGAGATAACGATATTTACTATAGAAGTAAATCATAATTAAAGTTTATTTACTTAGAAAAATATCGTTCAAGATTGGAAAGATTCCAATATAGCAATGGTTGCTAATTAAGTCATAAAACATTTTCATCTGGTGGAAATGATTAATTGGATCAATAAATTCTTTAGTGGACTTAATATAGTTCTTTGAATTGTTTAAGACAGTAATGTACTGTAGAACATTATAGTCATTGGGCATGTATAAGGAGATAATGTCTCATCAAAGATCCAAGAATGTGTTTAGGCTTTTTTTCTTAATTATGATGATAATTAAGATGATAGTTGTAAGATTTAAGCAAGTGCTTACTATAGAGGATCTTGTAGAATTCTCTTATTAAGCCACTGTCCTAGCAGTAGAACAATCGTCATATGGTGATATGGGCCCTGTTTGGCAATCAGCTGATTGCATTAGCTGTTAGCTGATAGTTGATTATATCAGCTTATTTGACCATCTGATTGTATTAGCTGTTTGTCATTTGACGTTTGGTAAAATTAGTTGTTTAATATTAGCTGTTTATATGTAAAATGACTTATAAGGACATGACTTTAAAAAAAATTATATGAGTTTTTTTTGTTAGAATTTATGCCTAGAAATGAAGAAAGCCTTATAAGGAATCTCATCTTAATTTTTCCATCTTGCAGATTTACTCAAGGAAACCAAATCCTTAGCCTGAGTTTATCGAGAAGTACAAAGCTTATTTGGCGAATTTTGGTTATGATCCAAGCAAAATCAAGGGCACTCCGCAAGATTGTGAAGAAATGTCTAACAGTAAGCTGGCAGCAATGATGTCGATATCCGGCATACAGAAAGCACTTACAATTTACAAGCCAATTTTCTGATATAGGATTGAAAGCTCCTATTGCATTTAATCCCTTCACAAGTGTATTTAACCCCTTCTTATATCAGTTTTGAAGCGAAGCGCAAATTAGAATAAACAGGCGTAAAAAGACTTCAAAGTGAATTTTTTGAAATTGATAAGATATTTACTCACTGATTCCCTCTCCCTTCAAAATAGTTCAGAACTAAAAGAAAAACAATAAAGTAAAAAAAAAGTATCTTGAACAGTTATTTAGCTGGCATGAAAGCTAAACCAGAATTCTGGCAATTTGATTAAGAACATGTTCATCTGTCTTAATCATGACTTCTGAACTGAAAACACAAGGATGAAGTCCTTGATCTCTTCACTTCCTCTATAAAGCGCAGTTCTTCCATCGGCATCCTTGACATTGTAAGTTGCTCCTGCCTTTAAAAGCTCTTCAATTTTCAGCTTGTCCCCTTCTGACATAGCCAGCATCAATAAGATGTCCACTGGATGAATGTTTTGGATTAGAAGAGCCTCCATCTTATCATATGTACCTTCAACAGCAAGCATTCCCATGTAGTTGAAGTACTACATGATACGAAAGTTTTTCAATTAATGAGGTTGTCCATACACATTGACCATATCAAGATACCAAAAAAAATTAAGACGCATCATCAATCATTTCCTAATTACAATGAACCAAATACAAACAAAAAAAATCGAGGACAAGGGTAAAGGATGGTCAATCCAAGTATTTCATAGTTGTACTCAAATCTGTAAGCCCAGTTCAGAGTTGTGTAATCACTGTATCAAGAACATAGAATAAACAAAAAAAAAGATTATTGTAATCGCAATAGGCCAATTCAGAATAAATTTTAGAAAATTGACGTTATTATAAGAGATATCTCACTGGAAAAATTTAGAAGCAAAAGCTATACCGTCGATCGGTGGAAATTCCCTATTTATTAAAAGCCAACAATGGTATTTCAAAGTGTTCTAAACAAAGAATGTACATATCTTGCAAATAAGCCTTCTCAAACTATTTGGATTTGTGTTTTATAATGAGATAGAAGACACAATGAAAAAAAAATGAAAATATATCAATGCTATATCCTATAGCTGTTAATTAGGCTAAAGAAGTAGCCCTGCTTGACCCCTAAATGATACAAGAAAGCACTTAATCTTTCACCTGAAAGCCCTACGATATATGAAACCATCAGGGAAGCATAGGATAGAGATGTGAGCATCAATTAGGCTGAAATTCCCATTGACATTGTAGCAATATTACACTATAAGGAAATAAAAAGTAGTATAGAATTTAATACAATAAGATATGAACTTTTTATAAAGCCATGGAAAGTAAAACTGCCTCCAACCAAAAACATATTATTACCTTTGACTTGATTTTACCCTTTATTTCAGTCTTAAAGCTTAAGAGAACTCTTCTGAAAAAATCTACTTAAAGGTACAAAACAAGTAAGCATGTGATTTCAGGGAAGTGTGTTCATTACAATAGGGAAGGATATTCAGAAGAAAGAAAAAAAAAATCATAACTAAAACTTGGTAAGGATCAAACACTTATAGTTGCACTTTACAAGGCTTAAACCAATGGTTTGTCACTGAAACCTTTTGTCGAATACTTAACCTTCCTACAACAGAACAAAGACCTAAAGTGACATCCCAGTATCACAAAGAATATCCTTGTATTCAATTTCATCAAATCAAAACTAATCCAAACAGCATATAGATATATTCCATAACCCCTTGTTAGCAAAATTAAAATCAAATATGAAAACAAAAAATAAAAAGAAAATACCGTGACCTCGATCACCGCCAATTCGGTTGTAAGTCATGAAGGAGCCGAGAATGATCCTGACGAGGCCAAAAACAAAAAGAGAAATGGTGAGCGTGATCTCCTTCACAAGAGGGCTATTGTTTATGCTGTAAGATGTTTCCATCATTATGTCCTCGTCAGAATTGGAGAATGTGTGGTCCACATATGCCATCTTTGGCTTTTGGTTTGCTTCCGATCAGGTTTTGCTTTGGGTTTGCTTTGTGAACTCCGAATCTTTACCTCTTCTCATACACTTCTTTGGAGAGAGAGCAAGATAGTCGTTGTCTGTGGGAATTCTCAAGAGGGCATATTCGTCAGTTTTTAATCAGCTGAAGGCAAATGCTGGTCCAAACCAGCTTTTAGAAAATCAGCTGATTGGGTTCAATCAACCAACCCAAGCAGCTGATTACCAAACTCAACAAATAGCTGTTTAACATAATCAATAAGCTAAACACTGTCAATCAGCTAATTTTTAACTAATAAGCCATTCACCAAATAAAGCCATCAATTTGGTTTTTCTTCAATCCAATAAGTTTTATATGACTCATAATCAAAAGGATACATCTATCTTCATATGTAACATATGATTCTCACTACATTGATTTGACCGATGTGGCAAAGATAGTCTTTATTATCCAACTTTATATTCTTTCCATATATATTAAGTGTAAGTCTTCTTAATTCAATAGATTGTATAAGAATGAATCAACTATTTTTATCTAAAAATTATTTCTTATCATGCTTTGAACATTGTAATAATTTTGAATCCATATTCAACATCATATACTCAAATACATTAATTAGAAATATATATGATCTTTATCATATCATGTATTGGGAAGAAAAATTATGTAATCATGTTTCCTTTTGGTGGAAACTATTGTTATATCTATTCCATTGCCTTTAATTACAACCCATGTTTATGAATTTAGTTGGCTAAATTAAATGAAACAATTTTATCAAGGTATTATACTTTTCAAATCTACTTTATGCAATCTCTTATATCATGTTATCATGATGGTGACATAGGGTTTATAATGGAATGGAATGGAATGGAATGGGATGGAAGAGGAGAGTTTCATATTATATCTCATTCCATCTTAAATAGAAAAAATGAGAAACTTCGATTTAGGGGGTTTAGGATAAAATGTAAAATGATAAATATACAGTACCTAATATACCCTCAATAATATTTTATAATATCAATTATACCCTTCCCTACTCTAATAACAAGCAAGACAATACGTCCATTTAGGAGCAATCGATTGTAGCAAAGAAGAAGCATCGTCACCGAGCAGATAACAGTAATCGTCAGTCAGGCAAACTCCTTCCTTTTATTTCACATCAAGTTCTAGCTAAGTTTCATTTGTCCATAGCTTTTATTTCACGGAAAGTCTTTGTGCAGTCTGTTATTTTCATGCCAAAACATCACATAGATGTTTGATTTATCTTTTTACTTCTGTGATGTGTTTTATGATGGTTGAAGTTTGGGGTGGCATCGCTATCATAAGCATAATGATATTAACAAAAATTGTCAATTCTTTCCCTTCTTCTTGTCAAACTTTTCTGCTTTGATTCCAATCTCTACCTCTTGGAAGCTGCGTTGCAAATCTCTGCCTTTTAGAGACTTACCCATCTCTCTCTCTCTCTATCACTCATTCACTTTGTTGCCTCTTAGAGATTCAGTGTGAAGCATTAATTAAAAATCTATGTACTCTATAAGATAAAAGTGTTCGATCCTTTCTTATTAGTGTTTGAACGACTTTGCTTTCTTCTTGCTAAGTTACCTTTGTCTGTAGCCTTATGATTCTTCTCTAATATGATACAATCCTAGTGAAATTGAGGAGACAATCATCATCTTCATCATCCAACGTTTCGTTCTACTTCCAAATCATCTGTCTTCTAAAACAGATTTAATCTTTAACTTTGTTATTATTATTCTTAGTATCCCACAAAATGACAATTCTTTTCTTAAACAGACAATTCTTTTTTTGTTGGGTTTTAGGGTTTAATTATTTGAGAATTGAAATTGGGTGGGCATTGTTTGTTTAAATAGCTATAAAAGTGATAAAATGCTCCAGGCATTTTAAGAGTCTTTTTAATAATAAAAAATTAATCATAAATGGGACCATATTATAAGCCCACTAAACTTGAAGGCATGTAATAAGAAGCAAAAGCTTTGGTCACTCGATTAAATCATCAAATAGAAAATTCCAATCTTGCACTTTTAGAGCACTTTGCTAAGTTCTTCAGTATCTAATCATCATTGTCTTTTATTCCAGCTATATCAATACAAAATAAGCAACAATGTATTATGCAAAAACACTTGGTCACTTGTATTATGCAAAAGCACTATAAATCTAATCGGTTTTGGAGCGTAGGAGAGATCTCCCAAATCTAACTTCCTATATGTAGTTTGTTGTTTATTCTATGTCACCCTGAAGAAGTTAGGGAACTAGATAAATCGTAAGGACAATAGTGGTACATTCCGTCTGAGTTGCTCGAAGCATAGATCATAAAGTCTAGTGTTGGTCCTAATTCTCTCATGTGACATTAGTATAAAAAAAAAGGATGAATTATGATGTATATGTGATGATTATTGAGTAGTAAATAAAATTACAATAAAATACAAGTATTTTAATCCTGTGGTGCAAAAGTTGATAAAGTTGGAGGTGCTTAATTTCCTACTAATATAGATTTACAGTAAGACTAAGATGATATTCAAAAAAATACTTTCAAAACATATGATGGTCACTATAAATTTTTGGTAATGTTTTTACATTTAACCAATGCATCATCCACTTTTTTAAGTTCAATGAATGATATCTTTCATAGATCTATCTTTATAAATTTATTCTTATTTTCTTTTACGATATTCTGATTTATGATATTCTTTTTGTTTTGGTGTAACTTTCCTTAAAATTTTAGTGCAGGAGTGATTCAGATTTCCCTCCGTTTGAAGCTTCCCTTTAATGCTGCTTATTGTTGTTTTTATAACATCATATATAAATAGGCATATTTATATTATATTTGGTTTATTTTGATTTTCACAATCTAAAATCTAATCCTAATTTCGTTTTTTAGATATGAGCGGTGAAGGTAATGGAGTGAATAATCAAATTATCAAATTGATTCGTATACATCAATTAGCACTTGTTCATGTTGCTTGTCTTATGATCTATTGGTGGGTATTACGAAAGAGACGTGCGGAAGAGAAACTTCAAATGCTTACACCATCGAAGAGATCGCAATTAAGGGAGAGTATCATGCAAAGAATTTTATTTCATTCCAATGAGAGAAATATAATTAGAATGCGACCTTAACCATTTGTTGAATTATGTGATTTATTAGTTGGAAACGGTGTGATTCGACTTACTATGAATGCAACAATTGAAGAACAAGTAGCAAAGTTTCTATACATATTAGGACATAACGTTATCAATGGGGAGATAACGTTACCTCAACTTATTTAATTTGAGGTATGAGTTTAGACTTAAAACTAACTTTTTTTAGGTAATATGTTTAAGTAAATTTAGAAATAAGTTTCAAAATTTATATACCTTATGCTCATGACTTTAATAATAATTAGACATAATTTCCTTACCAATAATTATAAATTTGATTAGTTCAATTGTAATTAGAATTCAATTTACCAATTATAAATTTGATTAGTTCACTTGTAATTAGAATTAGTTTCTAATTGATTAAGTTAATAATAATAATAATAATAATAATAATAATAATAATAATAATAATAATAATAATAATAATAAGTTGATTAGTTCAATAATAACAAGAATTAGAAATAAGTTTCTAATTCAATAAACTTTAAAAATTGTTCAATACCATTAGAAACAAGTTACTAATTGTGTGAAAAAAATTCTTTACTCGATCAATTGAACTAGAGATATGTTTCCACGTAAATGAATTTAATCAATTAAAGTTATGAGTTATATTCTAAGAGCAAATGTCCCATATTGTGTTAGTAAAATAATTCATTTATGTATGTATATTTGTATATAAGCCTCTGACACTTGAAAATTTGTTTTTCAAAAGAATGCAAATGATTTAGCAGACACCTAAACTTCCTCGTATTGCCACATTGATAAGATATGTTATCCTCATATTAGCATAGTTGTTCAATTTGGGCATAGTACAGGGACAAGACCTAACAAAACATATGATTACAGTTAAAAATTCGATACAAGGATTGTATTTCAATGGTTATTTGGCTTACATAAGTTGACATAAAGTATATGGCTTTACTTTTAACATTGCACAACTTGAAGGCGAACTATTGAGAATGCTCTAAAATTTGGAAACACCTAAAAAGAAAACGTATGATTGGCTAATGATGACATTTATAAAGCAAATTCGAAGAAGGGAACTAATTACAACTTTTTAACCCATAGATTGTTCGACAGAAATAGTTAGAAAATTTCATATGAAACTTTACGAACTTTTTCACACAAATTTATTAACTTTATTCCTCGTAAGATTTGTTACTAATAGTAATATGTTTACTGAATAAACAACTTATGCTATGTGAAATATGTTGTAATGAACTATACGTAGTTTGTTCATTTATGAATACAAATGCTTGATATTCTATAACATATATGATATGTACTATGCATAACGAATTTGTGTAGAGTATGATAATTGGTACTCAATTATGGTTTGAATGATGATTAAACACATAAGTTGTCTTTCGGTTTCATAAGAATTTGAAGTTTGATTAGTCATTATTTGTACGATTTATATGACATTGATGTATGTAATATAATTTTTTTTTAGAAATTAGTGTTTCAAAATTCACTATTGCTCTAAAAAAACATTGTCGTTAAACTCAATAAGGGTGAGAAACTAAACAATGAAAACTATGAATCAAAAAGCATGAAAATACAATATATATCATAGGAGCAAGAGGCTTTTGAGCCATTGAATATGACCATCAATGTTCCTAAGGAGGGAAATATGATCCAACATAAAAGAGATTGTAATATGTACAAATTATGGAAGAAGAACTCATTGGTTAGTATTATATTGTTGAGTAGTATGGACAATGACATCATGCGTGAGTTTAGAAAAGATGAAACTGCTAAGGATATGTGGTCTACATTAGTTGCACGAATTAGGGGTATGATAGTGACCATGATATGATCACTCACTATTAATTTTGATACTTATAAGAAGCCCAGATCACGTAATGCAAAAGCATATAGGGAAAATGTCAAGCATGATAAGTGAGCCGAGGAATGATGATCATAAATTATTCAATGAGTAATAAGTGCAAGTCATAATTCGTTCTTTGCCTCAAAGTTTGGGAGCATATAAAGATGCATCTGACCCGTAATGAAAGCATTAAGACCATGAAAGATGTTGTGAGACATCTTATAATAGAAGAAGAGCATCTAAAAGACTCAAAGATGTCTTATAAGGTATATGCAGTTGGCTTTAGCTCCCGTAGAGTTGTGAACAAGAAGATGATGAGCCAAAGAATGTATATAATGCTCTTAATGGTCCTGCTAAAGAAAAATGGATGAAAGCAATGAAAGAAGAAATGACATCTTTAAGCTCATATCAAGTATGAGACTTGGTTTATTTCCCTAATGGGCAAAAAGCTATCGGGAACAAATGAATTCTCAAAATGAAATAAAACATTGATGGTAGTATTGAAAAATATAAAGCATGTCTTATGGCAAAAGGATATGTATAAAAAGAGGGAATTGATTATGATAAAACATTTTCACCTATGATGAGATTTGCTTCAATTAATCTAATCTTGGTTATAATAGCTAGTTTGGATTTTGAATTACATTAAATGGATGTAAAGACTCCTTTTCTAAATAGAGAATTAGAAGAAGAAACCTATATAGAACAACTTGTAGGTTTCATAAAGACAGGATAAAAACATAAAGTAAATCAATTTATGACCTGAAGCAGTTTTCAAAGTAGCGATATGTATGATTTCATAATATATGATTTTCATATACTTGATGAAGACCACCGTGTATACATTAAGATATTCAAAAATAAATTTGCAATTTTTTCTCTAAATATGGATGCTATTTTAATTGGTTGTAATGACTATGAACTTGTCAAGCAAATCAAAGATTAGCTGTCATCTGAATTTGAGATGAAAGACATGGGTGAAGCTAAATACATTCTTAGAATTAAGATTCCAAGAGATTGTTTAAAAAGATTATTGTCACTTTCTTAAAGAACTTATATTTAAAAGATTTTGGAATGATTCAATATGCAAGATTTACGGATCAATATTGTATACTATGCATTGTGCTACCAAGGAAATGATCTATATATACAAGGGTTTACGGATGTAAACTAAGAAGGAGAATTAAATGAAAGAAAATCTACTCTGGATTTGTTTTTTAATAATGGAGCAATATCATCCAAAGAAAGAAAAAATCATGCATTGCATTGTCTACAATGGAAGCCAAAATTGTAGCATTTTCATCAACAATACAAGAAGCTATATGTCTTTGTCAATTTTTGGTTCATTTAGGAGTTACTAAAATCAAAACTG
Organism: Erythroxylum orinocense; assembly: GCA_025531955.1. Classification (NCBI taxonomy): domain Eukaryota; kingdom Viridiplantae; phylum Streptophyta; class Magnoliopsida; order Malpighiales; family Erythroxylaceae; genus Erythroxylum; species Erythroxylum orinocense. Next base: position 25,943,238 of record JANZLX010000005.1, read on the forward strand.
ATCTAGTGGCTATCAACTATAATAGTTAAGTAGTAATCACTTGAATAAAAGATTTCAAATTTTTTGTAAAACCAAGAATATAGATATCAAGTACAAGTATATGAAAAATATAGTTGCACGAGGAGAAGTGAAAATGAAATATAGATCTACATGAGATACGATAACAAATCTAATTTTTAAAGATATGTATATTAGGTATATGCCCACCTTTTCCTGTTGGGGCTTAATCTTGAGTTCGACTGAACTAGAGGTGGTCCGAGCCTATGCCCAGCCTGACTCAACCTGACCAAAATTTTCTTAAATTAAAGTAAAAAAGATGTTGTTTTACTTAAAAAGGTAGGGCCTTAGGCCAAGCTAAGCCTAAGTAACTCAAGCTTGACCCTAGCTCGAGGCTCGATTGGACCTAAAAAATCAGGCTTAAGGTCTGATCAATCCATGCTTAGTCCGTTAACTTTGGGTTATGCCAGGCCTGGACTTAGTTTCCATCCCTAAGCATTTCTCTTTGTATGCTCATTTGTTGTAATTAATGTCATGTTTAAATCAAAATGACTGATGGAGATTATACATTGTATAATACTTAATTTATAAATATATTTGTTTATTTTGTACACACAGACACACAGACACATAAATAAACCATAAATGCGATCACTAGAGATGAGGCAAGTTTAAAGTTCATTATTTAGGTAATAATTGAGAAAGTGAAAATTAAACCATAAATGATGCATTTAATATTAAGTTGGTATGAAGTTATTAGATTATCATTATATATGTCCAAAGTTGCCATATGCGGGCTCTGAAAAAATTTGTTTTGGAGTAGAAAGGTGAACTCAACTTAAACATTCAGTATGTTTAAACTAACATTTGTACAATATTTTGTGAATAAAAGACATTCATATAAAGAGAATATGAGTCAATAACGTAACACATGACTCTTACCATGTGTAAAATATGACCATAAAGGAATTAACATAAGTTATAAGATCTTAGCTTATATTGTGTGAAACCCTTGAGGTTAAGGTGCCTTATTTAATAGCCTTAAGATTTTTATCGAATTGTTAAAAAATAAATTTAAGATTTGCTACTTTAGAATGTTATCAGCAGACTATGTATGATGCAATTTTATGAAACAATTCTAAGAAAATAAACTACATTTGATTTGAAGGAATTTAGACTAGAGGAAGATCATTTTGTTTAAAGACTCGAACAAAAATTATTCAAAAGGTGGCCAACGTCTCATAGGAAGATAATTAAATACAATTGTGATATGATGAAACAAATGAGATCAAAAAGAGATTAATGAACTACAAGAAATTAGTTGTTTACCGACAGAAAATACCATCGGTAAACGACCAATATCTGTCGATAAAATAAATTACTGGCAAAAATCAAAGACAGATGAAATCGTCGTTAAAACGATTGTAGTTAAAGTTACTGACGGACATTTTTATGTGATGTTCCATCGGTAATTTACCAACAACCCACAATATATTACCAACGGGCAATATTCTGTCGGTAATTTATACTGACAGGAAAAGGTAAAGGGCATAACCGTCGATAACATTTAGCAATGGATGCCTTTCTATCAGTAAACTGAAGGTAATGTACAGGAAAAGTCATCATATTTATCGACAGAATATAAATACCGTCGCAAATACATGTATAATTTACCGACAGATTGAATTTCATCGGTACAATGAGTTTATAAAATTACACAAGTACGCATATTTACCGATGGAATACATAATACCGTCGATAAATAAATCTAAGTTACCGACGGTGTTAGTATTTCTGTCGGTAAAATAGATTGAATTTTTGATGGTATTTTATATTCCGACGGTAATAGGAAGTAAGATTTTAAAAAAACTCCGGTTTTATGATCTTATGATAAATGCATAATTTTAAGAGTTATCAATTATCTGTGCATAATAAATTAATTTGTATATATATATATATATATATATATATAATTTGTTTAATCAGAAAATTAATTGATGATATAAAGTTAAAATTATTTTAATTGATAATAAAAACATTACAATGTACATAACTTATGTTTGTAATTGAAAGCATATGACAAGGACAAGCTAATGTCGTGGTGATCACGGGTGCTATGAACTACTAAGCCTCCCCTTCAACTATTCCATCTCCTATCTAAGATGAGCCATCTACTCTCTCATCTTAGCCATCTGCTCCATCTTTGCTCTCATCTTAGTCATCTGCTCTATCTCCTCTTTCATCTTAGCCATCTGCTCCATCTCCTCTCTCATCTTAGCTATCTGTTCTATGTGCTCCATCTATTCATTCACGTTAGCCATCTGCTCCTCTTTCATGTGAGCTATCTACTCCATCAATGTGTCCACTGTGACCTGAACCTCGGTGACTTCATTTTTGTGCGTTGGCTTAGCAGATGTTGCTGTACTGGACAGGGAAAAGTACGAATAACATGTGTTCGCATATGAACCTAGCCCGAATATCCTTCCACGACAGTCCCTACCACTCACAACATCAAGATACGTCTAAGTCTCATCTACAGGTTGTTCCTCCTGAGACTGTCGTTGAATGGTTTGTTGAATTTAGTCCTATTGGGAAGTAATGTTTACATTTGTAAGCAGTGACGAAGCTACGTTGAGACTTGGGGGGTCACTGGGCCCCCAAGTTTTTTTAAAAAAATTGTTTTTAATATATATATATATATATATATATATATATATAAAGATAGAGTTATTTAAGGGTCAGTGGTGTACTGGGTCCCCCAAAATTTTAAAAAATTAATTTTTGGGCCCCCTATCTTAAATTCCTGGCTCCGTCACTGTTTGTAAGGGATTATTGTTAAGAAATTATAAAAATACATTAATTTCACATGCATTCAACTCTCTACATTGACTGTTGATAAATGTCATACCGTCATGTTTCTTCATGTGGGTGAGCAAAAACAACTGAATAGGTGTAGACTTGATGCCTAATGACTTTTCCTACATGTATAACCTAAATTGTTAGATGTGAACTACAATTTATAAAAATCTCGACAGAGTTTTATCTATTTTTAATGATATTTGCCCCCTGTTGAACAAAGAAAATAACTCAACACAGCCATATATAGCACTAGACATTTATACCATAATCATTATCTATAATATAGCAAAGCAAAATATATACAAAATAAGCATCAAGTTTAGATACTTACAAGTCTATGTGCATGCTCGTGGTGGGTTATTAATCCTCCTGTATTTACAGGAAGACTCTCTCTCCTAGGCCTCAATGTCTGTTGGCAGAGTTATGCTCTGAGATGAACATTGCCGTAGGTGATGTCCAATACTCGGTCCAACGACTCCAAATATCCTTCGAAATATGACGCGATCATGCACCAATGAAGTCGCGATAATATGTACGAGCTCGCTTCTCCTATACTTTATACATGTTGGCGTCGAAACAAGAACAAAATCATTCTTACAACCAATGAGTTCCTACAACCAAAATAGTCTAAATAATGGCAACAAATGAGTTCCTACAACCAAGAACAAAATCGTTCACAGTTTAGAAAGCGAGATATATTAAAATAATTGCCATAAAATATTATAATCAATGAAGCTCATTAACTATACTCAAATAATTCAACTATCAGGTGTTATCCTCAATAAATTGCATAATTATTAAGTCTCTAGCTCAATAAGATCATAAATTAATACTAAGGAGCTCTTGTTTTAATTAAAAATGGATATCACATTTTACAATGATCCTATTGAAAATTCTGCAAAATTTTCCTATAAAATGGACATCCCCCTTTTGAAATAAGGGTCCCCCTGCATGTAAAAATATACTTCTATATCGACCAGGAAGCACAACTCAACTTGGGTCTCCAAACTACATGTCTATTATCAAATCAATCCACTAATAAGGACATTAAAGTCGGGTTATTTTTCGAACAAATAAAAGTTCAAGAATTACATCGCAACTTTAATTAACACTTAAATTAATAAGAGTTTATCAATTTAATACAAAGTTTAAAACAAAGT
>JANZLX010000005.1:25968275-25984674 GCA_025531955.1 Erythroxylum orinocense
CCGACCCGATTACCCGAATTAGGTTTAAAAGAATTATAAAATAGGATAATTAGGGTAATTCGGGTAAATCAGGCCGGGATAATTCGGGTAAATCAGGTAAATCGGGTCGGGTAAATCGGGCCGGGTAAGTTTGGGTAATTGAAAGTTCGGGTTCGAGCCGGGTAAGGGAAAAAATTTCGAGTAATTCGGGTCGGGCCCAAATTATCCGAATGCTCACCCCTAATTGGGGCAACCATCATTTTCTTACTTGAAGTATTTGTTTCCAAGTTTGTTTTCCAACCTACATGATTATGATTTTAGGTACGAAACTTGCATTCTATCCAAGAGTCATCGTGTATCTTATCTAATAAGATTGAAAAAATGTGAGACTCCATTTACGTTAATACACTAAGATGTTTAGGGTCTAGCTTCTATATTAATTTCTTTAGATGTTAGATGGTTTGGGACTTTTGTGGATGATTGCACACAAATGACTTGGTTTTATTTGATGAAAAACAAGAGTGAAGTGTTTGGAATTTTTCGTTCTTTTCATAATATGCTTAAGACTTAATTCTCTGCTAAAATTCAGATTCTTCGATTTGACAACGGCAAGGACTATGACAATAATGAGTTACGAGAATATTTTCAAGCACATGGTCTTTATCATGAAACAACATGTTCTCAAACATCACAACAAAATGATGTTGCAGAGTAAAAGAATAGATATATTCTTGAAACAACGAGAGCATTGTTAATAGTAGCACATGCACCCCGACGGTATTGGATAGATGTAATCGTTACTGCAGTCTACTCGTAGAATCGAATACCATCTTAAGTCTTGAATTTTGAAACTCTACTGCAAGCTCTTACTCATCATGTTCCGTTTGCCTTCCGTCTTAATGCTTTCTCCACGAATATTGGATACGTTGCTTATGTTCACCTTCATAAGAACCAGTGAACAACACTTGATCCATGTGTTATTCGTTGTGATTTCCTAGGATATGCAACACACAAGAAAGGCTATCGGTGCTATGATCCCGCTACTAGACATCTTTATATCACAATGGATGTCACCTTTCTTGAATATGAAACTTTATTTGCAAAAATTAGTTCTCATTCTTGTATTTAGGGGGAGTTGCTAAATGAAGAGCAAATGGTGGATGGTTGGGAACGTTGGCCAAGCTTTGAAAATCACTGTGGTGCTATGAATGAACTAATTCCAACAAGCATATGGAATCAATGATGATAATGATGCTACCAAGAGATGAAAGTATGGTGTTGATACTTGGAATGAGCAAAAGCAGTACCCTATATAAGAATAACCCCCTCTCGTACCAAACGACAACCACTCTCCTAAGAACACTATTAAGGTACAAAATCTAAACTATTCTCCCAATAATACTATAGATGATTATGTTGGCTACAAGTTACCTTTCAGGCACAATCATGGTCAGTCACCAAATTGATATTCACCTGATCATGGAGAAAAGAAATCAAAGTATCCAATTGCCCATCATGTTTATACCCAAAAACTATCACTACCCCTCAAAGCATTTGAGCACAAGTTTTCATTTGAGTATGTTCCAAGTACAGTACATGAGGCCTTGAATGACTATAAATGGACCCAAGCAATAATTGAAGAAATGATAGCATTGAAGAAGAATGATGCATAGAAGCTCATGCCAGTTCCCAAAGGAAAGAAAACAGTGGGGTGTAGATAGGTGTTCTCCATTAAATAGAAGGCAAATGGGTCAGTAGAAAGATACAAGGCAAGATTGGTGATGAAAGGATACACCCAAGCATATGGTGTAACTACTAAGAGACTTTTTCACCAGTTGCAAAGTTGAACATTGTTAGAGTGTTGTTGTCTCTAGCTGTAAATTTGGACTAGCCATTACATCAATTCGATGTCAAAAATGTCTTTTTTCATAGGAATATTGTTGAAGAAGTTTATATAGATATTCCAATGGGTTCACTACATCACCACAAACTGGAGTTATAGGTAAGTTGCAGAAGGCACTATATAGACTAAAACAATCCCCCAGAGCATGGTTTGGACGATTTAGTCTGGCTATGAAGAAGCGCTATTTTAAGCAGAGTAATTCAAATCATACTCTATTCTTAAAGCATCGAAACAGAATGGTGACGGCTTTAACAATATGTGTTGATAATATGATAATTATAGGGAATGATGAGGAAGAAATCTCTAGCTTGCAGAAGCATTTGACAATTAAATTTGAAATGAAGAATCTTGGGGGATTAAAATATTTTTTGGGTATTGAAGTAGCTCGGTCAAGTTAAGGAATATTTCTCTCTCAAAGAAAACACGTTCTTGATTTGTTGCCTAAAACAAGAATGCTTGAATGTAAGCCTGCAAACACATCAATGGTTCATAATCATAGATTGGGAGTAGACCCAAATGAAATACCCACAAATAGAGAAAGGTACTAATGACTTGTAGGAAAATTGATTTATTTGTCTCATATCAGACCAAATATTGTCTATGCTGTGAGTTTGGTGAGTTAGTTCATGCATAATCCTAGTGAGAATCACATGAATGCAGTGCTATGGATTTTACAATATTTAAATTCTTCCTCAAGAAAAAGGCCTATGTTCAAAAAACATAATCATTTAAATATTAGTGGCTACACAGATGCTAACGGAGCTGGAAGTATTACGGACAGGAATTCTACATTAGGCTATTTCACCTTTGACGATGGAAGTTTAGTCACATAGAGAAGCAAGAAACAAAAGGCGGTTGCTTTGTCTACTGCAGAAGCTGAGTTTAGAGGCATAGCTAAACGACTTCACGAACTTCTTTGGTTAAAGAGGTTACTTTAATAAATTGGTTATTCATCAAATTCTACAATGAATTTATTTTGTGATAATAAAGCAGCTATAGAGATTGCACAAATCCCAGTTCAGCATGACCGAACAAAACATATTGAAGTAGATCGACATTTCATCAAGGAAAAGCTTAAAGCTAAGATAATTCAATTTCCTTTTTTCAAATCTGAAGTTCAGTTAGCAAACACCTTTACAAAGGTTGTTTCAAGCAAGGTTTTTTATAACTCATTAGAAAATTTAGGCATTGGAGACATCTACGCACCAATTTGAGAGGGGGTGTTGGCGTGAGCCGTTAATAGAAGATTTTGTGGAGAGATTATAGGAATATTTTCTTGTATGGAATACCAGGTTCATAGCCTAAATTTGTGTATAGTAGTTAATAGCTTTCCATAATAGATTTCTTGTATATGTTATATAATCATTCTCTTGTATCTAGAAAAAATATATAAAAATAATAATAAACATTTTTGAATTAAAGACTTTTTGAAAGATCAAGATGTTTTTCTATTAAAAATAAAAACTTCAATGTCTTTTAATGAATGTAAAGACTCTTGTTGTTAAATGAAATTAAATGTTTATACATAATGAGCTTTTTAAAACTTCAAAGTGATTAGATGATATCATAATTAACTTACAAACTAAAGAATGACCTTGCTAAGTCTTGATCATCTTTTGTTATTGATTTGATCTTATTTTTTATAGTTACAAACTTCAACTTCGCAATTTATTTTCTTGAGTTTATGAATTTATTTTGTTCTTATATTGCTTTTCATCAAAATAATAAACTTATTAGTAATAACTTTTTTTTGTTATCAGTAAAACATCGATTGGAACCTATCTTAGTTTAACATTAACCATACAAATTACTAAGATAATGATTTCTTATTTTTTGTTAGTAGAGATTCACCTTAATAATCTCTTCGCATCTTTATTGATTTAAATATTATCACTTTGTTGTAATTCCATTTGATTAAATCTCATCACTTTGTTATAATTCCATTTCTTTAAATCTTATCACGTGCTTATAATTCGTTTAGATATGATAAATTCAAATCCCTACATTTAGCACTGGTTTACATAAATAAATACCGCTGTACACCTTCATGTAAAACACACTAAAAAAATACAAATTACCTCAATTACACTATATATTTATTCCTTTTATGGTATTAGAGCTCACATGAGTATATTCTTCACATTTTTTCTTAAGTTCTTTGACCTCTCCCGACTTTGTCATCTATACCAATCTATCTACAAAAGCATAACAATAAATATCAAACTCGATCATAAAATGAATCCAAAAACCATTACATTACTAATCACTAACATTACCAATTTCTTCACCATAACTCTATAATCACCTGTTGCTTCAATATCACCTCTCTAGTCACCATTTCTAGAACCTCAACCAGTGTCAACTCCCTCTCACATAGTGGTTACTCAAACTTATAATTGTACTCACAAACTCAAAACTTTTCCTAATCATATTACTTACAACACCATCACTCATTCATCTCCTATACTTAATCCCACTTCATTTACTCAAGTAAACAAATTTTCTCACCAGCATCAAGCAAAGCTTAATGAGTTCAAGCCTCTCCATCACAACAACTCTTGGTTTCTTATTCCTCCTCCTTTATGTGTAAATATATTTAATTGGAAATGGATTTTTCAAGCCAAACTTAACCCTCATGGTATTCTTGACTGCTAGAAAACTTGACATATTGCGAAAGATTATCATTAATCCCCTAGTCTTGATTACACTAGCACTTTTAGTCTAGTCATCAAACAAACTATAACTCACATCATTATGACTCTTGCTTTGGCTAAAAATTGGTCGATTCATCAGCTTGATGTCAGCAATGGATTTTTACAGAGAAATCCTCAAAAACCTATTTTCACGCGTCAACTTCTTGGTTTTGTTGGTGCTCATCATTCTCATTATATTTGTTGTCTTCACAAGGCTCTTTATAGTCTCAAACATTGCCCCCAATGCCTAGTTTCACAAATTAAGTGAAAAACTCACAGACCTTGGATTTATTTCATCCAAAGCAAATATTTCTCTTTTATTCACTCTAACTCTACTCATATCACTTTATTCTTGTTTAGATGGATGATATCTTGATAACAATTCTTCGTAAAAAATTTTTTCTAGACTTTCTTTCTTGATTTCCATACTACCTTTGCCATTAAAGACCTTGACCCTCTTTACTACTCGCTTGGAATTAAAACCACATTTACATCGATTGATCTTCTTCTCACTTAGTTCAAATACACTCGTGATCTTTTTTATCCAGCTCTGTGCTTCTTCATAACCTATCTCTACTCCCACTAGCCCATCCTTACCTACCCTACTAAATACAATAGTTATATTAGATCCTTTTAATATCTTTGTCTCACCAGACCAGATATACAATTTATTGTTAACAAGGTTTCTCAATTCTTGAACTGCCCTATTGATGTCCACTGGACAACTATTTAATGCATTTTATGGTACCTTTGCTCCACTCCAACCCATGCCTTCATTTAACCAAACTTAGATCATTTAACCTTACATGATTATTCAAATGTTGATTGTGCCAATTGTCTTGATGATCGTTGATCTACATTTGGTAATTATAATTTTTAAATGCCTTGATTTCTTAAATTTCCAAGAAGTAACCTACTATTAAGAAGTCCAGTAATGAAGTTTAATACATGAGTATTGCCTTGATTGTTATTGAATTATGTTGGATCAATCCTGTTCTTCGTGAAATTGGTAAATCCGACGTCAAGTCACTCTTGTATTTGTGATAATCTAAGAGGGTATCTCATGCTCGTACCAAAAATATTGAGATTAACATTCATTTTGTTAAAGATTTAGTGTTTGTTTGGTTCGATTTTTGGAAACTCCAAAAGTACTTTTTTTCATCGCAAAAGTCATTTTAAGAAAAAATTAAGTGTTTGGCTGAAAACTTCAAAAGTGTTTTTACGTAAAAATAGGTTTTTTAAAAGCTCAAATAAATTTGGAGCTTTTCAGAAAAAATCAACTTTAACTTTTTCGAGAATCTGTTTTCCTGTCGTCACTTACGTAAATAAAAACCTCTGCTCTGTTTCTTTTGTACCAGGTAGACGTTCGGCCTTTAACGCAGAAGGTGACGCAGAGGACTCTTCGTTGTTGCGGCGCAAGAGCACGGAACTTTGGTAAAGAGCAAATCCTCCACCGCTTGCAACCATTCACGCAGTAGCACACTTCTCTCTCGTCTGGTCTCACTCACGCTCTTCGTCCCTGATCCAGTGGCCCTCTCTCGGAGTAGAGACACAGGAGAAATCGAGCTCTTATTTGAAACTTAAAAGAACTATCCTCCAGAATCATTCCAAAAACATCCTAATTAAAAGAACCACCTTTCTCTGCCCTCCTATGTCTAGATTTCCTCCTTGTTTCCAACCGCAAAGCAAATGTATTGCTCTTAATCTACTTCGTCCTTGTTTTACCATGAACCCAATCTTCCAAACCCCTTAAAAACCCACTTGTCAATCCCTGTCTAATGCAAGTGTTGCTGCTCACTACCAATCCTATTCCTCTTTCTCTTCTTCTTCGGGAAGAAGCAGCTCTAACGTGGATTCCAATTTTCGGTGGAAACCCATGTGCTTGTATTACTCACAAGGCAAATGCTCCAAGGTTATACTTCGAACTCAAACCATTTAACCTTTTTTCCATTTGGGTGGGTGTTAGCCAAACCATTTGCAGTGAAGGTGGGAAAAAAAAGTATTCTTTTCACTTTTCAAAAATTTCAAGTCTATCTATACTCTGATTTCTAATGAAGATTTTTATGGTGCCATTCAGATGGATGATCCTAGCCACGTAGATAAATTTAATCATGATTGCTCTGGGGACTTTCCAGTGAATGCCGCTGACTTTCACCGCAAACAGCCCCAAGATTTAGATTTTTTCTTGGTGTTAGATTTGGAAGGCAAGGTTGAGATTCTTGAATTTCCTGTACTTATAATAGATGCAAAAGCTATGGCTTTCGTGGATTTGTTCCACAGGTTATGCTCTTCTCTTTGGCAGTATGTCAATTTGTAATACATAAACAGGTTTTACATTTTTTCTCTTCATGTCCTTTGAAGGAAGACATTAAAACCCGGGCCCTTGTTAATAATATTCAATATGTTAACCATTTTTGCTGTTCTTTTCTTGTTGGAAGAATTCTTGTCTTGATTGTCTTGCTATATCACTAAGTAAACCTGCCCTCTTGGCAATGCTTTTGTCTCATTGCTTTTGACGTAGCCGTATGATTGTTCTGGAACAAGTTTTCGTAATATATCCGCAAACTAGATAAGGTCTTGCTGTAAGTGCCAATGACTAGGTGAATTGCAAGAGCTGATGTTTTATTGTTTATGTTATATGCTCAATGCCCCTTGGATTTTAATGCACAATGATTATCATCAGTTTTTATTCTTCCTTCTCACAGTCTTGCGCATCCTTATTCATACAGATTTGTCAGGCCCTCGGCAATGAGTGAGCAAAGAACAAGCGAATATATTGAAAGAAAATATGGAAAATTTGGAGTTGATGGGTAATGCTTGTTCAACTACCTCACCTTTGATAGTGACATGCTATTTATGTCAGTTGGATTGTTGTTGGCTTACAAAGAATGTCATTTGTAAAATTTTTCATATCACTGGCACAGGCATTTTGCTTAAAAGTTATAACAGTATTTGATATTTTGCTCTATTACGCTGGAGGGTTCAATAGAGTGATTTAAAAATAATGTCAGTAATGATATAGCAGATGAACACTAGTAGGGGAATTTCAAACTCTCTTGAACCAGCTGAGTCTTTCTGGAAATTTCTGTTGTATTGGTTCAAGGCTTCCTAGTTCCTTGTTTTGCTGAGTTTTTAGTATTCAAAAGTATGGCTTCATTAATCTTGTAGAAGAAGGGGTATATAAAGGTAAAGCCTCATGTGCCTGTTATAGAGATTCACTTTAAGATCCAACATTTCTATGGAATTGAGAATGGTTCTATGAGGGATGGCTTCTACTTCACCTTTCTACTGATTATGTATAGCTAATGCAGCGCTATTTAGCAAGTTTCTCTAACCAATAATGAGTAGCTGTAACATTTTGAAACTTCTTGTGAGAAAATGTATTCTGCTTAGTCAGGAAATCTCTGTTGTGTTGGTTCAAGGCTTCCTAGTTCCTTGTTTTGGTGAGTTTTCAGGATTCAAAAGTTTGTCTTCAATTAATCTCGTAGAAGAAGGGGTAGATAAAGGTAAAGCCCCATGTGCCTATTATAGAGATTCACTTTAAGATCCAACATTTCAATGGAATTGAGAATAGTTCTATGAGGGATGGCATCTACTTCTCCTTTGTACTGATTATGTATAGCTAATGCAGTGCTATTTAGCAAATTTCTCTAACCAATGGTTAGATTACCTGATGAGTAGCCATGACATTTTGAGACTTCTTGTGAGAAAATGTATTCTGCTCAGTCAGATTGATGCATGCCTCCTTTCATATTTAGATTTAATAAATCTTGTCTGCTACATTTTTTCCAGCCTGGCTACTGCCATTTTTTGTCAGAAGCAAATAAAAAATTTCCCCTTTTCTTGCAGACTTTGCTCTACCCCATTATTGGCATTGTCTCATAATTATCTTTTCTTGTTTCCCTTTATAAATATTTCACCAGTAACTTAAATTTCAAATTTGATTATGTACCTTGCTTAGCTATTAGTAGTATTTGATATATTAGTAAATAGAAGTGCTGAGTGTCAAAATAGATGTTTGAAGTTATGATAGTTTCTTTTCAATATGAACTTTCTTTTCACTTCTATAGCTGAATTATTTCCAGCGTCTGGCATGCTACTGCTCTACCTTTTAGAGAGGTTCTTGAACAGTTTGAAGCCTGGTTGACTCAACATTGCTTGTGGAAAGGGAAACATGACAGATGTCTAAATCGAGCAGCATTTGTTACATGGTGACTATACTTGTTCTAAAATAGCACCATTTTTCTTTCAGTAACTTCAAAAGATTTTTATTCTAGCTATGAGTTATATTTCAATCGTTATCTTTCCACCAGAAATTGCTAGTCCAAGAAGGCTTTGTTACTGTTATGGAATTAGGAGTCCTAAAAACTTGCTTTGACTAAGAAATTGTACCTTCCTCTGCCAAATTATGAATGTGAATCGCCCATTGAATCCGAACATCAACTTAAAAGGTGTCAACCCTGTTTATGTTGCACGTTTCTTATTCAATGTAATCCTTCATCATCTTCATGTGTACTTAATGAGTCCCTTCTCTGATGAATTGTTCGAAGTTCAAAGACTTTCTTCCCCATTTTGTGATATAATCTATTTTTATTTTAGTACCACTTGTTTTTATTCTGGAAACTCTCTCTCCGTATAGCATACTTGCTAGGCTAAGATACTTTACTAGCCGTTTAACTTGTATAACTTGAGTATGGAGCTTAGTGGCATACCTGGTAGAACCTGACTAACGAATGAATATATGATAGTGGTTTCCCAGTCTTCCTTAGAACTTTTTTTTTTTTAATTTGCCTCATTTAAGATAAAGACCCTGTAGTTTAGTACCTTATTGCGTCTATATCTGCCGAAAATTCAAACTTTTTCTGAATATCTCTTGTAACTGATAACTTGAGAAATAGTACAATGTATTTACTTTAGTTTATTCAATTACCATTAATTAATTATAAGGTCGAACTTTGTTGGTGTCATCTGGTACATTTTCATTGTGCCGTATCAGTGGAAATTGGGATTTGAAGACTATGGTTCCTCACCAATGCAAAGTGTCAGAGGTGAAGCTTCCTGCATACTTTATGGAATGGATCAATTTGAAAGATGTCTATCAAAATTTCTATAATCCAAAACAAGAGGTAAGTCTATTGAATCATATGACCATGAGAATTTAGAAAGCACTTTTTCCTGGCCATAATTTAAATGACCTGACAGTGGAAAAAGAAAGTTTCGTGGAATGTTCTCCCTGTTTAAAATTTCCCATCAACATATTTGTGAGATCTGTTTCAGTGTTGTGTAGCGGAGCTTCATCACTGTCTTGACTGATTCTAGGAAGTTCATGGGAAATCGAGCTTTTTCTTTTTTGGGGTCATGATCTGATGGTTTTATCTTTCTGTTTATTTTGCTTTGATTATGAATGGCAGGCCAGAGGAATGAGGGTAATGATGGATCAACTTAAAATACCAATATTAGGGAGTCACCATCTTGGAATTGATGATACTAAGAACATTGCAAGGGTCTTGCTGCGGATGCTTGCTGATGGGGCAGTAATACCAATTACTGCAAGGAGGAGCCCTGCTTCTCCAGACAATGTTAATTTTTTGTACAAGAATCGCATAAGATAGGTGCCTCCTACCGAGATATTCTTTTTCTTGGGTTTGTAATAAAAATGTGATTTCATATATTTATTTGGCAGGTCTAATCGTAGTGGATAGTATTGAATGAATGTGTTTAAGATTGTAAATGATTAGTCCGATAATAATAATTCAAGTAAAATTAGTTGAAGCTGCACATTTTGATGTTATAGAGAACCTATTATTTATTTTAAAAAAAAAAAGAGAACCTATTATTCAAAATTATTAATTCTGCGCTGCAGATTGGACGCACGTACCGTCAAACTCAGGGTAATAGGAAATAACATATCGTGAATCCTATTAGTTGACATCAATTTTTATTTCAGTTATTCATGTGTTTTTACATTATAAAATTAATTAAATTACTTTATTAATTATCATAACAAAATCTATACTTGTTCAGATTGGGCCACAGTCTAGTTCGGCCTATCCCGTGCTCAGCCTATGACCCGATCAAGTCAAGCCGAAATTAGGCTAAGCCGGGTCAAAATTGCAAAGCCTAGGTGAAGTTACTACGGTGCATGGCATGAGACACGTGTGAACTGAAGCTATTGGATGTGTGGAGCTAGCTGATTGTGGAAGCTTGTGACTGGGCCATTATGGAATGAAAATTTTAAGTTTGTTTTTTATTTTATTATTTTATAAAATAATTAAATCCTTAAAACAAAATAGTTTACTAACATGTATAAGACGTGATCTTGCTTTATAAGTGTTAGCATTATAAAACTTATGTTATTTAAGGTGTGATCTCATTTTACTTATTTTAACATTATAAAAATTGAAAGAATTATCACCTTAAATCTGAGTTGCATAAGGTGTGGTCTTGCCTTATAAATTTTGTCCGTTTGAAGCTTTAGGTCTTTGATCCTAAAAGTTGAATTGCATAAGATGTTATCTTGTTTTATGAATTTTAGTATTCTAGAACTTAAGACCCAATTTTTCCTTTAAACCAATAAAACAACCACAAAAAAACAAGAAAATGAAACCAATAGCTAACTAAAACGAAATTAATAAAAATTGTCATATTTGCATTGCCTTCAAAATAGCATAATTTTTTAATATCATTACGCTCGATGATGTTTTTTCTACATGTTAGGAAAGTTCCAATTTAATATACATCAAACTTGAAAGTGTGACTTCCTTATAAATGATTTCATTATATGTCCATTCACCTTGAAGCTCTTTCTGGTATTTAAACTCTTTATTTTCTCTTCACCATAAGAAAATACATTAGTGACAATAAAAATACCAATCTATCTATAATGTAACTCGAAAGTTTCAAATGTTTTAATTTTTTATTTAAATATCCATTCTTTTAAAAAAAATTATCAAGTTTTCAAACTTTTAAAAATTGGATAACTTAATTCAAATTTTTGTCTCCATTATCATTTTGTAAGAATGACTGATAGAACACTTGAAAACTAATATTTGGAGAAGTTATATGGCTCTTCATCTTTGTTAACATGATTTTTAAGTCTATTATGGAAAACACATTAGTAACTATGTATTCAAAACATGGCATTTTTTTATACTAAAAAATTATTTGATAAAGAAGATGCTACATAGTCCACCCAAATCTTAAAGTTCACATACTTCTTCAATAATATTAGCAAAATGTTAATAGAAACAACATTTTGAATTGAGTTATCTAATTTTTAAAAGATTGGACAATTAACTAAAAACTTTAAAAAGTGAAACATTAAAATAAAAAAACTTGAAAAAAGTTTGGCACTTTTCAATCCATTATCTCCAAAAGAGTTAACCTGTCTAGCAAAGAAAATAAAAAATTGATTAAAAAAATCAATTTTGTAAGCAATTATAAAATCATTGTGTAGATAGTTTATAAAAATATACAAAATACAATAAAAATATAAAATAATAGTAAATTTATGTAAAATATATTAAATATAAATTATTGTTAAATAAAAAGCTTATGGTTTTCATGGCCATAAGGCAAATATTGCTTAAATTACCATTACACAATATTAGTTTTGATTACTATTAGACAATATTAGTTTTGATGGTCAAGAAGCCCATCAAAATAATAGTCATAGTCCTATTTTGAATATCTTAAATTATGAAAAAATATCTATTATTGAGACAATATTAGTTTTTATGAAATTATATCTTATAACCTATAAAAAAACTTAAATATTTGAAAGTTTGACGTAAAACTTTATACAAATGTGTAACATAATTCAATTTATCCAAAAAATTAAAATTTTATAAATATAAATGCAAAAAACGACGATATGCTCGCTAGTGAGAAAAAGCTCTCTCTTCTCTTTAAAATGTTACCGCCATCTATCACCTTTTGGTCATCTAAACCTATAACTTCTCCGTAATCTTCTTCATTCTATTTTCTTTAATTTCTCTTAACTTCCTTACATCTTTGTGTCTATGTCCTGCCTCTCTTCCACCTTTAATTGGAAACCTCCTCGCTAAACATGACCATTCTAGCTATAAATGGTCTGCAACTACCAAAATTTTCTCCCTCTGATTGATTCAAATGTTCATCTTACTATTGCTTTTATATGTCATTCCACTTGTCCTCCTTTGTTTTACCTACTTCTCCTTTCGTTCCTCCATTTGCTCCATTCTCCTTTGGAATTTCTTGCTTTGCCCATTAAGGGAATGTTTTGCAAATTTTCTAATAAACATTTTCCCTCTTTCCTAAAATAGTTGGAACTTCCTCTTTCAAACTCGCATTTTCCTCCCCTCTTAAAAGGTATACAAAATAACTCTTCTACGTAAGGTGAGTCCTTCCCTCTTAAAAGGTATACAAAATAACTCTTCTACCTAAGGAGAGTTTAACTATCCTTAGAAATCTAACTTAGGAATGGTCTCCTCAATTGAACTTATTGTTATAATTTAGAAAAGAGCTTATGGAACTAATAAGTTGATGAATAGTTCTAGGAAAAATTAGTGCTTAGTCAATGGAGATGAGTCTTTAGTAAATAAATTAAACTAATTCTCTCCCTAAAAAATTACGCACAAATCTTCTTCACCCATCCTAAAGAAGTCCTAAAGCAAGGTATAGCTAAATGAAACACTTTCTTGATTGGCTTAGTTGTAAATAGAAGACCTATATTCCCTCTAATGCAAACTTGGGCTAATGTCAACTAGAAAAAGCTTTGGATAACTAAGTTATTGATCAATAAACAAGGACTTTTCATATTCAAGTTTGGTTTAGCTAAAGAAGCACAAAAAATACTAGAATCGGGCCCTTAATACTTGAATCATAAACCAATATTCTTAAAAAAAAAGTGGTTGTCTGGTATGTAGGTTATATAATTAATAGTAAAGCACATCCCTACCTGGAGCAATATTCATGATGTTCTATTTAAATATGGGTCCATGCTAGGACTAAGTTATCTTGCAAGTTATTTAGGAAAACTTATTTGTATTGATAAAATCATTACCTCAACAAAAAAGGTTAGATATGCAAGGTTGCTTCCTACTCCTCTCTTACAGCTTCCCATAGCATCTTCTCTCCTCCAACTTGTCTTAACCTTTCCTTCCTATTCTCCGAGTAGATTGTTCCCTACTCTAGTGTAAACATGAATCTCATTCTATCCCTCCTTTTGTTTAATTTCCCCTAAATTTATATCCACCCCTTCCAATTTCTTTCTAATCTAGCATTCTTACCTATTATTCTCACTTTCTTTTTTTAGCTTCTAACTACAACAACTTTTGGTTATTAGCTTTATGCTATCTTTTATTGCTCCCTTTTTAGGAATGTCAATCCTCGACACTCTAAACTAGGAAAGTTTCTCACCTCTCTCCCTAATTAACCAACCCTACCTTCAACATCCCTCCTTCTTCCTGTGTACCAAACAAAGATCATAATGAACATAAAATTATTAATAGCAAGAGAGCTTGGGTGTAAGTGGCTGGAGATGGAACTCCGGATACCAAGTTGTGGTGTTGCCCGTCAAATATAAATGAAGTGCTATAGTATCCCCACCTAAAGAAATCCTAAATGAAGGAAGGAAACAGCCATTCTATATAGGAAATACATGAACAAACTCCAATTGGAAAAAAAGTATGGACTATAAGAAGTTAGTCAATGATGATAATGTGTTCTTTTATAAATTTTCATGCAAAACATAATACTTGAGAAATGTTGAAGCTAGATCATGGCATTTGAACAACAAGCCTCTCTTCCTGTATCTTTGGAAACTTGATATTCAAACAAAAGCTTAAGCAAAAGAACTTTCATGTATGATTGAACATCCATTGTATTATGTTAGAGTACTGGATCATAAGAGGATCAAGCTACCTAAGAAGCTTTTTAGGGTTCCAATATGTTTACATAAGTTAATAGCTGCAACAAAATGATTAACTATACTAGGGTCTGGGTTCTAGTAAACTACGTGATACCGTCTAACTAATATGAATAGGAGAGGAGCATTTGCTGGTGGAAGATGTTGACATATTCATATATTCTTGGAGACTAGAATAAGTTAGAAGCAAGAAGTAATAGAGATCTAGGAGAAAAAAATTTGTTATAAGGGACTATTAAGAACTTATGTAGATGATAGAAAACACACAACTGATAACAAACCCCAAAGCATGTAAAGCCTCCATATCAAGCTTCAAAGCTTGCAAAGCTTCCATATTAGGGATAATGTATAATTCAAAACAAAATAGAGGAGGAGATCAAAAAGGAAGAAAAATGGATCTAATCCTGCTCCTTAACAAAGGAGATCATAGTATGCAATGTAACAGGGATCAGTTGCCCCTCTAAACAACTAACAATTAACAACTATATAGATGATAATAAACTTATATACCGGGGGATATCATTGGTAATAAAATGAAGTTTTTGAGAGGATATTCAGAAATACTTTTAAATCATCAACATCAATTTAATGGAAGGAGAAAATTGTAGGTACTTAATTCCTTAATTATAAACAAGATGATACACTTGTTTGTTAAGCTAAAACAATAGAGGATGGAGATGTATATCACATTTGTATATGCTTTTAATCTAAGCTTCTAAAGAACCCTTTATAGAACAAAATTATAGACATTAGAGCTAGAATTAGTGGTCCTTTGATATTAATTAGAGACTTTGACTATATGAGGTATTCACAAGAAGTTGATGACAAGATCAATTTGGGAAATCAATCTAACGAACTAAAGGATTGTGCAACCAATATACAAGTAATATATTTGAAATTTTAGGGCAATCTATTCACTTGGTCTAATAAGTATAAAGGAAGTTATTTCCTTATAAAAAAGATAGATAGAGCATTAGTTAATGGAGATCAATTATCACTACTCCTAGGAATTATAGCACATTTCAACAATCCACTCTTCTCAAACCATTGTCTAATAGTGATTTAAGATTTTTTTCATGAAAATTCAAAAGAGATATCCCTCCAGGTTTAAAAACTACTTAGTTGAAAGTAAAGGGTTCCATGAACCAATCATGAGAGGAATTAATAAGATCTTTCAGGGGAACAAATCATTTACTTGCATGAGGAAACTTAAAGTAATCAATGATAAGCTGAAGAAGCTCAATTTGCAAAAGGTTAGGGACTCCCAAAATTTGATCAAAGATAAGCCAAAATCTTAAGTTCTATTTAATCACAGCTCTATTAATCCCCAACTAATCATTTAATTTAGTTAAAAGAAAAAGAGGCTCTTGAAGAATATGCTCAAGCCTTATTAAAAAATAGCTTATTAATCTAACAAAGCTTTAAATTCCTTTGGTTAAAATAAAGGGACAAGAACTCCATATTCTTTTAAAAAGCTTTAGTATCCAAGAGCAATAATAATAGAATTATCTTACTTATCATCATCATCACCATCATATCCCAAAAGTCCCACAATGAAGTAAGGTTTGGGGGGGGGGGGGGTGAAGGATAGTACACAGCCTTACCCCTATATTATAGTGAGACCGTTTTCAAATAGGCCCACATGCATATGTGACAAGATAGTAGTGACAAAATAATAGAGGAAAAATTAAATAATAAATTAAAATATGTATATATATATATATATAATCAATTTATCGGTATTTTTTAAAAAAGTATTCATAATCATAAGAATAAGAATAAAAAATAATAATAATAATAATACTATAATAAAATAATAATGATAAATAGAATATAGAATAAAAAGGTGATGCAGACGGACTTTAAAATAATAATGAGAATAATGCTAATATACTAATAAAAATAATAGTAACGACT
>JANZLX010000005.1:25984774-26024332 GCA_025531955.1 Erythroxylum orinocense
AATTTTTATTTCTTAACATTTTTAACAAACCAACCACTATCAATGGTAATGGTAATCATTCCTTCATCTTAACCAACCACCATAATTATAATGATTATATTCATTCTCATTCCTCACTATATTCATTCCTATTCTTATTTCTATTACTCCTTATGAACCAAGCGCCCAATAAATCTCATCACCCATATAAGTTATTTTACCTCTGGGTAGATCTAGAATTTCTAAAGATGCACTAACGATTGCGTTGACTTCAAACTTTAACAATCGTGCCATGGTTCAGGAGCAAATAATTAACCATAAAGGCTTTAATTAAATATTATACAATGCCTTCTTAGACCTCAGTTTGCAAAAACTCTGAAAAGTTAGAGGATGAGCATGACTTTGTCTTACCTACCAACAATTTAATTCGCTTCTAGGAAGGATCCTTAGACCAATTCTTTCTTTTTCAATTTTCACATTTTAAAATACTTATTATTTTGACTTTATCTTCATCTTTATTATAATAAGGATCTAATGGTTATCATTTTAGTGATTATTATAATTTATATTGATCAAATTATTTTTTGCGAAGAATATATAAATAATTAAATAAATATATATAATTACAACAGCAGCAACAACAACAATAACTTCATGATATTATACTTTTTGCTTTGATAAGATCGAGAGAAAGGTCCCCTAAAAAGTGGTCGAGTTAGTAGAGTAGGAGGGCATAAGGTCAAAAGTTTCTATGTTTGAATCTCTCTACTTACGCTCTCTCGATCGAATCTATTGTATAAAATTTGCCTAATATAAAATATTCAATTGACATAATTTACAAAATATTGTATTAATTTGAAAATTTATTCAATACGCATCTAAAAGATAACAACCGTAAGTTTTTCAATTTCTTAAAAGAAAATAAAAAAGGAAAAGACTCCTAAAAGATTAGTCTGCCCCTTCCGCGGCTCAAACTAATTAAGATTTGAAAAGATCAAACGGAACGACATAGAGCGGAAACGGTCAAGAAAAGAAGGCAAGCTTCTTCCTTGTCCTTGTCATTGCATTTTCTTACCGGTTTCGGCTGTTTTGACTTTCGTTGTTTCCTTCGTCTCACACGCCTTTGATGCTTCTCTTCAAAACCCTCTTTAACGTTCTCTTCCTCTCTCCATAACCATATCACTTATCAGATTCCTTTGGACTGCCTTCTTCCCCGAGTCTTTTCAGCGTTTCTGTTCCAATTTTGAGGTATATCCTGGTTCTTTTTTCACCTATTCTTTACTTCCTTATTCTGTTTGTACTTGGATTCCTTTAGTTTCGAAAAGAATTCTCTTTTGTGAGTTCTGCAAACAATCTTAATCGGGCTTGCTTTAAATGTTACTTCAAGTTCATGTTATAACCTTCTTGGTGTTATCGATCACTTTGTTCCGTCCTTGTTTCTGGAATTACTTTTTGGTGGTTTTGTTTTTGATCAGTTGATGAATCCTTGACTTTCGGAGACCCTTTTCTTAACACTTTCGCGGGTTTAATTCATTTTTCGTCTTCTTTTTTCACTAAAATTACACGGCTTCCTAATTTCCGCAAAAAATAAATACATGGGCCATTTATTTTTGTTTCGTCGGTGTGAACAATGAAGGATCGGAATCTCCTATGCAAGAACCTTAATTCTTTGTTTTCCAGTTGCAAATTAATTGAAGGAGAAAGTTGTAGATTAGCCAAAACACTACCGTTGATGGGTTATTGATTGTTGGCATGCTTTTCCATTTTTGATTCTGTTCATATAACCTTTTGAAGTATCCCTACACAAAATAATGTCTCTCTGTTGGTTGAATCAACCATGAAAGAAGAAAAGAAGTGGTTTTGGTAAACCAAGTTTTCACCGTTCCAGTAGCCCTGTAAACCCCCTAGCAAGTTGTGTTACCCTTAAAAGTCCATCTTTAGTTTTCTAAGTGTGGTATTTCGTTTGAATTCTAATTCTTCTCTTGTTAAGCTTTGCCGCTGTTGTCCTGAACTAAATTTTCATGTGCCTAAATTGAATACAGTAGAAAAGTTCAAACTGTTTAATAATCAATTTTTTCATGGCAGCTTAATCTAACTTGTCCTATGTTTCTTTAGTTTCTGCTGGAATCTTAGTTGATTACCTATTAGCTTGTTGGTTGAATTCTTCTTTTTCCGTATAGGGAAGATGTTGAGCACAAAGAGATCTCCCCTAAATGCTCTTAAACACAACAAAGTTTCTTCTCATTCCAACCCTTTTGATTCTGATGATGAGTTGGATAGTAAAAAAGCTCAAAATCCATCAAAGAAAACTTCTTCAGAAAACAATTCTTCAACACCAAATTTCAGTGTGAATCCTTTTGATAATGATGATGACAAAATGAGATCGTCTACATCTTCATACCCCTTTGCATCAACAGCAAGAAACAAGTATAAGAATGACTTCCGTGACGATGGAGGTTTAGAAAACCAATCAGTGCAAGAATTAGAGAATTATGCTGTCTACAAAGCGGAGGAGACTACACAAGCAGTCAATGGATGCCTAAAGATTGCAGAAGAAATGAGAGAAGGTGCCACCAACACTTTGGTTATGCTGCATCAACAGGGGGAGCAAATTACCAGGACTCATAATGTTGCTGTTGAAATAGATCATGATCTTAGTCGGGTATGACCTGTTTCCATAAGTTTTACTTTATAGCTCATAACAAGAATCGAGTTTTACTACAAGAGAAAATACATAAAAGATGTAGATCGTATTGCCCCTTTGTTCTCTGTCCAATTAATTAGTTCTTCAATAGCGTTAGTTGTGCTTTTCAAAATGCCTCTTCTAGCTTAGGTTGTTGAATTGTGTTTAAGAGACAGTTGAGCGATTTTCTTTTGGCATATATTAACCAATACTTCGTCATTTTCTCTGCAAATCCTTAGGCATGTAAAAAATTTGTTAATTTTATGACTTTTAGTGACATTGTTATATAAATTTGTTGATAGAATCATCCACTTAACGGATATGAGATATGACATAATTCACACCATATGTTTCCAGTATTCAACTTTTAATTTAAGGGTCAAATGAGCCCAAAATGTTATGGATTGCTATGTGTGTGTACAAGCATTTGTACAGACACGTTGCAAGAAATTCAAACATTTCAGGCATACACTCATTCTGTCTTACGAAGTTTTAGGTGATATAGCCTTCTTCAAGTTCATCTACTTAATTTTGTTCAAGTGCAATGAATTAGGAAGATAAGGAAAGAAAATCATAAGCACAAATATCATATTTCTTTAGTTCCTAATCATGGGCAAGCAATGATAGAATTTAAAGATAATGTATGTAACTAGGATTTTATTACAGTATGCTCAAGATTTCAGCCATTGATTTGAATCCCTTCCTGGATCATAAGAGAAAGGGACAGAATAATTTGATGGGAGTTTGTTTTACTTTTTTCCCTTTGATTATTGGTCATTGTATTCAAACCTGTTAAATGCTTTTGAGCATGATGCAGTTTTCCCATGGCTATGTCCTTTTACTTCAAAAATCATCCATCCAATCACATCTCATTTATCATTCATTTTTCTTTGTAATGATTTTTTCCAATTGTTCCTCCAATTCTACTATATTTATGGAAAATTCTCATGGCTACTTAATACTGGTTTCAGGGCGAGAAACTTTTGGGTAATCTTGGGGGCATATTTTCCAAGAAGTGGAAGCCAAAGAAGACTCGTCGGATATCTGGCCCTGTCATCACAAGAGGTTGGATATTCTTGTCAATATTTTCCATGATGTATAATGGAAAATAATGATGCAAAAACTTATTCTTCCTTCCGTTCCTCATTTGATTTAGTAGAAGACTTACTGAGAGTAACAATAAAGGAGCATTGTTGCTAGAAGTGCGAAATTCACAATTCAAAATTCCAGGAATTCTACTGGTTGTCTCCTCTGACAGTATAGGTGCTTTGTTTGTTTGTTTTTTTTTTTTTTTTTGTGTTTTTGCAGATCATGATACACCAAAAACAATGGCTGGGCATCTGGAGCAGAGAGAAAAATTAGGACTGAAAGCACCCCAGGGAAGGTCAAATGCACGAACAAATCTACCCGAACCTGCCAATGCAATTCAGAAAGTTGAGGTTTGTACCTTTTGATCCAGAGGAAACACTGATAAATTGCTTGTTTACAAACCAAAAATATAAAAAAAGATATATAAACATGGAATATGTTTAGTTATGGATAAATGTTGATTTGGGATATGAATATTTGTCCTTAATTAAAGATATTCTGATACTCCATGAAAATAAGGAGCTGGTTATAGACATTGTCAAGGTTTCATATAATTGTCTACAGTGTAATTGCATTGCAATAACAAATTTCTACTCTCGTAATAGACAGGCTTGATTTGTTCATTACATCTTTGTGTTCCAACACTTGAAATGAATATGGTTTACTACGATTGATTCTTGAAATGCTAACGTTTGCTTATATTTGACGATGCTGAAAGCAGGTTGAAAAGGCAAAGCAAGACGATGCATTCTCAGATTTGAGCAATATATTGGGTGAGCTTAAGGTTATGGCTGCTGACATGGGCACTGAAATTGACAGGTTAGTCTTTATATAAGTGTCTACTGAATGGTTTAATTCTACTTTCGCTAGGGCCGTGCAGAAAGAAATTATCTCTACGTTAGTCCACCAATAATTTCCTCCACTTTCTATGAGTTTGGAACAAATAGTAACAATTACTGTAAATTATTGTGCATTCAGGCAAAACAAAGCTCTGGATCCTGCTCAGGACGACATTGATACCCTGAATATACGAGTTAGAGGTGCAAACGAACGAGGCCGTCGTTTACTTGGGAAATAGTTGAATTGCCTGAGATGGCAGATACAATCCATTCTTGGTCTTCTTTTTTCTTCCATCCTTTATGAATTTGTTGATATTTCTATTGCCTTTGTACGCTAGAATTGGTAAGTTAGCAACCTCCACTTATGGTTGCTGTTACTGATAATTGGGGATTACTCTTTGTTAACAGACAAAGATGGTCATGACTTGTTGAAAAAGTCAAAGAAAGTTCTGCTTATGAAATAGCTGTTTTAAGTGTTTGCTTAAAAGAAGAGATAATAATTAAACAGAAAATTTATTATTTTTAAATTCAATAGTTAATTTTTAAAATTCGAGTAAAAAAGTTTTTTGCTAAGATAATATGTCTATTAAATATTACGTAAATATCTATTTATTAGAAAAAATCATGTTTTAATTAAAATTGCATATCACTAAAATGAAAAAAAGAAGTTAGATATTTATAAATTTATTATCTCTTAAAAAAATGTTGGTATAAAACTTGGATAGAATTTAAGTCAAGAGCAACCTTCGCTCTTTTTCTAAACATCCCAAATTCGTATTTGCAAGTATCTAACGCACATATGGTGTAGCCACTCCCGCATTGTCTTCCTTGTAACTGAGGTTACAAACTATACGGTGTTCTATAATATTTGAAATATCGGCAACCCCAACGGTCACTTCTCCTTCACCTGATCCTCACACTAAAATGGCGAAGACCATCCGCTTTTTACCCCAGCCCCTTCTTCTGAAACGATCCATCCTGTTAAATCACCCCCAAAACATCCTTCTTGCTCCAAATTCACGTTTCTCTCGCTCATCTTCTTTACTTTCGCATGAAACCGTCGTACTAAAACCAGTCATCTGCGCGAGAAACAAGAGAAGGGAATCTCGACATCTGAAATTGAGGAGAATTTTGCCTAAATTACTGCCCATTATTGCCCCATCTTTCAAGATCTTGCCAGAGTTGTTGGATCTGGCTACTGAAGAAATCTTTGCTCACGATGCAGCAGAGGGATTATTAGTTCTCTGGAAGAGTTTTGGAGCGAAAAGGAATCACTCCTGGAGAAGAAAAGGGAAGAGGAAATTCGGGTCTTTTGGGGTTTTCTTGCTTTTCGGATTGGGTTTGTTCTTTTTGTTGATTGGAAGAGATATAAAAACCAATCTGTTTGCTAGGACTGTGGCTTTGGTTTTAATAGGGGTTGCATTGACAAAAACGTGGAGGAATGGAGTTAAGAATTGGGTTTTAGGGTTTTGCTTTCTTGTTGCTTTGACCAGTTTGGGATTGAAGAAAGGATAGAGATGGGTTTGGTTTAAATAAAAAATACATTCATTACATCTACTGAAGATGGCCTACAATTGCCAAGTTCTAAAGTTTTCATTTCTCTCAGTTTGCTTTTACGAATGAGTTGAACAGTACAGTAGACCAATTCTGCTTTCTAGTGTGCTTTTCGATGTCATTCTTTCTTGCGGTAACATATTTATGTCAGAACCACTACACTCGCGACCCCAAGAATCGTTTTATGTGATTTTTCTTTTTCTTGGTGTGTCTCTAGAACAGACCAAAACAGCACAGCAAAAGAAGCAAAAATGTGGCCAGTGTACAATTGTCGCTTGCAGAATGACACTCATGTTTTGTGCTTAATCCTAACAATATTGCTGTGGATAGCGATTATAAGCAGAGAATCTTGTAGTTTGCTTCTACACAATCTATCTGCACTACAAGCCCGCTGCGTTCTTGAACCAAGTTGAAAAACTTTCGTTGTTTATCATAAATTTACCATACAAGTCAACCTAACTGTACCATTCCAAAACTCTACATTTACAGAGACTACACAAACTTTGTCCAGAAAATCAATTATTTGAACAAAACACAATACATTCATTCATCTATCCATCATCAGAACTGTTACTGCGCACTAAAACACTGTTTATTCCCTCCGCACTAATCAAACATACTAGTTAATTCATAAACTCCCGTATAATATTACTATGAAAATCTCGCTAACCTTTCAAGAATCAGTAGTAAATCATCACCGAGAGTGGCGTCTAATTGGGAGGCATCTTCATCTCCATCTCCATGACGCTCTTGATCTTGGAGGCGTAGAGAGAGTAGACGACAGCTTGTCGTTTGGCGACTTGCAGCTGAGCAGTCCCATTTGAATAAGCCGCGGCGATCGAGGAAGGGTCGGTGAGGTCCCGATTTTCGCGGAATCCGTCGGCGGCGCGGCGTTTGGTGTACTCTCGAATGTTGTAATCGGTGAACTGACGGGCGGTGCGTAGTAGAGAGCGGTAAAGCCCTAAAATTTGGGCTCTTGACACTCCGCCACTAACCATGTTCAAGGAGACAAACTGTTCTGGAACTCTTCTTTGCTCGGCTTTAACTGTTCTAATATAAGAATGGTGCACCTTGCAAACCACGCGATGCCTAATATAAATCCCATAATTTTACCCTAACTATAATTAAAGAAATAATAGCATATATAATTCTAATATTTAACATTTAAGCAATTGTAATTTGAACTAGTACTATAAACAGAAAGAATGAATATTCAATTTGATTTTGGGAGTTTAATAGATAACATTCAAGAGATAGATGGAGAAAATGAAAAAGACTTTGTGAACACAACACTATAAATCTTTAAGAAAAGAAATTAACGGGGAAGATGTAAACAAGAGGTAGTAGATGTCAAATTGAAAATATGTAAAATATAAATAAAAACTAGAGTTGCAATTTATATTTTTTAGTTTTCATTTACACAAAATATTGTTGTTTTATTAAATGTAACAAAATAACATCATTTTGTGTTATGAAGAGTTCAAGCTTCAAATTGGAATAGGCCGTGACGTTTGAAAGCCGAATTAAAAAAAAATCAAAATTGACTTAAAATCCACCTTATTAAGGTCCGAATTATAAATGGGAAGATGGTCACTGCTCCATGTTGTGATCCTCAGAATCCAAATGTCCATAACAACTACTTTAGTTAAGGAGTAATAATTGCAATTGTTGGACCTCCAACATAGCCAACACCTAAGAAACCAATTGTTGTTAATAAGAATCACATCCTATACTAGCCCACTAGTCAGTGACTTGCATCAAAACAAGCATCTCTTCAAGTTTTACAGTTAGATCATACACTCATAAATATGATAATGTTAAATTTTGCAGATTCCAGCTAAAATGAAGTCACAATAATCATGTACGAGTTTAATGTACAACAAATGATCTGATTAAATTGTCCTAGATATCTTCCTTTTCAAAAAATACTATGCATGAGTAATTTAGCTAAAAAGAACCCACATCTACAACTGTTAACACAAACAACAAATGCAGAAAGGAACACATAAAAACATGAAGCTATGACATGAGTTACT
The DNA here is from genome assembly GCA_025531955.1 of Erythroxylum orinocense. Taxonomy (NCBI): domain Eukaryota; kingdom Viridiplantae; phylum Streptophyta; class Magnoliopsida; order Malpighiales; family Erythroxylaceae; genus Erythroxylum; species Erythroxylum orinocense. Next base: position 25,992,955 of record JANZLX010000005.1, read on the forward strand.
GCACAAGACATAAAATGTAACAATAAACATAAGTCATGTTGGAATTTTAACAAACAAGGAAAAACATGAGATTTCTGTCATATAACCTTAGCCATACTTTATCTAGGTCATTGGCATCACAACTTATCTAAATCATCAACAATTTTCGCAAATCCCTAACCTATATGAAACCCACATAAAATCAGATTTTGTTATTCTTTCTTCCATGAAAATTTAAACCCTTCTCCAAAACATAACAATTCCAACCTTACATGAATAGCTATTAGAAACTAAAGCCATCAAGATTTATCAAAACAATTTCGAAAATTTCTTCCTTAGGGTTCCCACGAAATTCTGATTTTCTCCTTCTACTCTTACTTTCCACTTTCTTCTTGCTTAACTCTCTTCAATGCACCCTTTTGAAGCAAGAAAGACACAAAACTATAACAATAAACTAACAAATTTCGAAACCCTAACCTCTAGGAGTCCCACGAAATCCTCTTCTCTTCCTTCTTCTTCTTCTTCTTCTTCTTCTTGATGGCCGAAATCTCTCCTCTTTGTCTCTTCAAAATTTTCGATACTCTCTTCTCTCTTTGGAGTGGCCGAATCTCATCTCTTCTCCTCTTTTCTTGGTGGCCGAATGGTATCTTTCTCTTCTTTGTTCTTGATGGTTTCGTGAAAGCTCTCCAAAGACTTAGATAAACCTAATTTTCTAACTTCAAAACCTAGCTAAACGACATCACTCATAAGCCTTCCTTTCACTCATTTTCGTCCACTCTCACTTAAAACCAAACGACACTCACTTCATGCCTTCTTTGCTTTTGATTTTTGTTTCCTTTCTTTTTTTTCTTTTTCATTCTCCTTTAATAAAACCTAATGGACCTAGCCCAATTCCTTACTTTCCCTCCTAAATTCCTTTACCAAAATTCATTTTTCCCTCCTTTCAACTTAAATTCATGGGCTTGGGCTTCCTAACAACCATCATGCAAGTTCTCCTTTTTATTCTCATTTAAATTTACCTAATAGATCTAACCCAAATGCTTCTTTCATTTACAATAGAAAAGGGCTAAAAACCCACTTGATTCACTTAACACACACTACTCCACTTTATTTGCTTCTTTAATTATATAAAACCTAATTCCTTTAATTGCAACTCAAAATGGACCCTAGCCCGTTTACTTCATTTAAACCTTCATTCTCTTTTATCTCATTCAATTGTTACTTAAATGGACTACAAAGCCCAATGCTTCCATTCTTCATTTAATTACAATTTCAATGGGCCTAGCCCAATTGCTTCTTTTCTTCTACATTTAATAGCATACTAAGACTACAAGGCCCATTTCTTAAGCCTTAAGCCTTAAAACATATATAACTTCTTCCTAATGATCCTTATACCAACTTATTCTTTTTAAAAATCTAACAATTTAATAACACTCTAATTGAACTCAATCCACACATTCTCAATGTCCTACATTCATAGCACCCTTAATTAATATAATTCCTTTTTAATACTACCAATGCATCACCAAAATAATTATTTATCAATAGATCAAATTTCACTAATCATATCAATTTATTCCAACCAATTAACAAGTATCAATCTAAACCTCTTTAAACCTCAAAATAATTTAAACATGCTTATTACGATTCGGGGCCAATAAGTCAAGAGACCTATGTACTAAACTTAGAATTTAAAGAGATGGAAAAGGCTTCATGTGCTTTTCCTTATGTACTTACCAACTAATAATGTGTAGTTAAAAGCTATACAGTTAAGAATGATTTCTTCAAGGCTTTTGACATACTTAAGTGGGACTTCATCCATTCTGATTAATGAGATCCCTTCTAATAACTTTAATAGAGTTAGAGGTATTATGCAAGGAGATCTTTTTTCCCTTTACATTTTCACCTTATCCATTAAGGTATTGTCAAGAATGATTCAATTTCAGACAGCTAGCAATGGGAAGTTTTTTCCACTAAAAATGTAATGAGCTACAAATTAATCATTTGGCTTTCACTAATGATCTCATCCTTTTTTATGGAGCTGACTCTTATTCTCTTAGAGTGTTAATAAATGCTCTACAAGAATTTTCTAAATTATAAGAATTGGTGGTTAATATCCAAAAAAAGGTTAATGTTTTTATCCTTTGATGTAAAGAATCTACATGCTTTAAGCTTTATCGCAGGTTTGGCTATTCATAATCCTCCATTCAAATATTTAGGTGTGTTTGTCTCTATTAAAAAAAAAACAAAGTTTGTAAATTACATTCCACTTTTGGAATCTTTCAAAAATAAGATTAATGTATGATAGAATAGATTCTTATCTAATGCAGGTATACTTTAATTGATCTCCTCAGTGTTAAGGAACATCTATGTGCATTGGGGTGCTCACCTTTTCTTTCTAAAAGACTGATCAAGGTTATTGAAAGGTGTATAAAAACTTTCTTGTAGTTGAGGAAAGTTGAGGCTTTTAAAGGTGCTAAAGTCAAATGAAGTGACTTTTGTCTTCCAAAGTAGGAGTAAGTACCTGGCATAGCTTCCACTAAGGTCATCCAATATGCTTTCCTTACTAAAAGAATCTGGAGACTTTTTCAATAATAAAGAGGCACTTTGGAATAAATGGATGAATGAATACTACCTTAAAGATATATTTTTTTGGCAATCGAGTAGTAATAAGGAGCATTAATAGAGTCTTATGCAAATTGTTAAGAATAAGCAATCGGATCTATCCTTTTTTCAAAAGCTTTATTGATAATAGGAGGAATACTTAATTTTGTTATGATAATTAGACTAATATGAGTCCATTGACCAGAAGGGAGGAATTGTATCATTTACTTATAAGAATTATACATAAGGCTAAGGTGAGCACAATAACCAATGATTGTAACTAGAGTTGCAATTTTAAAGACTCAAGTTGCTTTAACGATCATCTTCCTTCATGCAATTCAAGACCAATGAAGGAGGATAGGATTTCTTGGATGGAGAATCATAACCTTAATTCACCAATCAATCTTATTTCTACAAGTTCATAGCATATTTTAATAGGGTGCATTAATATGGAGTTATTTGGCCTAGACTTTAATTCACAAAGCCTCATTCATGAGATGACTAACTACAAAACAAAGGCTAAAGACCAAGGACAAATGCCAATGCTGGAAGGATCCTATATGCCTCATTTGTAAGTCATCTCTTGAAACTATTCCTTATTTGTTTTTCAATGCAATTACTTATTATCCTTATGGTTAAAAATTTTACAAATGTTGCAAGTGCATCAAAGGGAAAATGATTGGATGGATATTTTAACTTAGGTTAGTAAAATTGTCAAAAGAATAGGGAAGGATAGTCCTTTCTTTAAGACAATATTTAATTGTTGTATCTACTCAATATGGAGGGAAAGAAATCTTTATAGAGATATCTAATTGGATAAATTTGTAATTATGGACAAAATATTATATTAGATTAGGAAAATTTTAGTGGCCCAAAAAGCATAGGAGGGAGTAAGCAATTAAGGGTTAACTGGAATGTGTAAATGCTGGTAGCTCCTTTTACACTTGTCTTCTGGTTTTAGTCAGCATATTGTATAGTTGACTATTAATACTTTGTATTCTTGTGTTCTGGTGTTGTTCAAGCTTTTGCTTTGTTAAAGAAATTCTTTCATTTAAAAAAAGTATGTAATATGTAGACTAGTATACAAGCAGAGACTAAAATCTTTCTCTGTACCAAGCAAATTGATTAGGAGAAATCAAAAGGATGTCTTGTGGGAAGGTTAAGAGACCATTAAATCCTTATATAACCATATAGTGCAACGATTGCTTTTACAAAACCAAGCAAAGTAAGGTTTAATTGCTAAATTACTAAAAATCTAATGGGTTCTCCAAATGTACCTTTCGGTAATAAAAAAAGGAAATACTCTCTCTACTAGTTAGGGATAAGGTTGAATACTATTTGACCTCCCTAAACTCTACGTCAGCGATATTTCTGTTGAGTGTTGTTATTGTTGTTGTCATCTTCTTATGTTTAGGCACCTCTTACTATTAATTAAATTTTCATTTCCATTTTATGTCAAAAATAAATTAAAATTATTATGAATTTTCTGTAATTATTTGTTTATCCATGTCATATGTATTGATTCTGAAAAGTTATTGCGGTGTTTTTAGAAGTAATTAAGAGTATATGCTTTGAAACTGTAATGTCTATTAATCCTTCTATTCATTTAGCTCATTCAATTATGGGACGAAATCTAAATAGTGAAAAACCTCTCTTGATTACTTTGAAGAGATGCATGCCCTTTTTATTAAGTTTTTCTGCTACAATAAGGATCAAATTATAATCACGTTACAAAGAATTAATATTAATTTATATAGATTAAACTCCTAGGAGTCTCTAAAAGACAGGGGAGGAGACGGATGGAATCTTGGTGGTGGTCGAACGAGGTACAGGGGACGGTGAAGGCAAAAAAGAGAGCTTTTAAAGATGTAGCACCCCACTCCCGCAAGACCCGAACCCGACACCGACGGTGGTATCCGAGTCTGTGCCACGCGAGGCGGTGTGCTAAGCACTCAGTCGATCAGAAATTGGTCGTTTGACTGACCGAGAGGTCGACCCGACCTCCCTCTAAATGTGCCATTACACATCACTGAAATTGCGACCTCTCCATTTGCGTGTCGAATGAGATTGAAAATGATAATATGGGATGACACATTTCATTGTATGACTGAATGAATATAATGGGCGTTGTGACCCGAGCAGCCACTGACTGATCAGCGCATAAAGCGCAACGACTGAAAAAGAGCCGCGAGCTAAAAGGGAAATAGTGCATACCCAGAGGGCTTTCCTACCCAAAGCCGCGAGCTAAAAGGGAAGTAGTGCATACCCAGAGGGCTCTCCTACTCCTAAAATACGGATAATGCTTAATGAGCCCGATTTGGGACAGTTCAGGCGCTCGGTCACAACAAAAAAACAATTGTGAAAAGTGACTTGTACGTGTGTTGCATATGAATGTCTGAATGATCCAATGTACTGAACGGGAAATCACGGGAAATAACATGATTATGGGAAATGGGTGATTACATGTATATGATATAATATGGTTGTTACTGCAATGATATGAATGATATGAATGCATATAGTATTGAATGTGAATCAATGTGAACATGTGAAATCGACTGACTAATAATATATGTGTTATATGATTGGGTGAGCCATCGATGATGGTCGCTCACTGAGTTCGCAAAACTCACCCAAAATTTGCCATTATTTTTCAGGCTTGAAGAGTACCCCGTAGATCGACGGGAGTACGACCACTGCATGCAAGTCAAGGATAGGGGTCGGGATTAGTTCGTGTTTGCATTGTTCTGTTTGTATAAACGTGTCTTCCGCTTTAAATGGCTCAAGGGGTCCTACGTGATTGTGTAAATTGCATTGTATGATTAAAAAGGGACTTTGTAATGACGAAATAGCGGAAACAAGCCCTAGTCGGTCACGATTTGCCAGTTTTCCATCAAAAACTCGTGTATTATAGCCTAGGTCCCATGATCGGCACCGTCAATCCACCAGGTTGGGGCTGTGGGTACTTGCTACGGCCATATTTGGTCGTACTCTGTAGGGACAAAATAACGGAAACAAGCCATAGTCGGTCCCAATTTGTCAATTTCTCATCAAAAACTCGTGTATTATAGCCTAGGTTCCATGATCGGCACCGTCGATCGTATGACCAACATGGCCGAGCAAGGCTATAATACACGAGTTTTTGATGGGAAATTGGCAAATCGGGACCGACTGCGGCTTGTTTCCGCTATTTTGTCCCTACAGAGTACGACCGAACATGGCCATAGCAAGTACCCACGTTCCCAACCTGGTCGACCGACGGTGCCGATCATGGGACCTAGGTTATAATACACGGGTTTTTGATGGAAAATTGGCAAATCGTGACCGACTGTGGCTTTGTGGTATCAGAGCTCGGTCGGCCAAGTAGAGGCCGGTCAAAATCAGGGCTCAATCAAATGTAAGAGCTCGGTCAAATAATAGTTCAGTCAATCGATCGGTCGATAATTCAGAGCTGGATCACAATTTAGAGCCCGGTCGGACCGTCCAAATAATAGCTCGGTCGATCGACCGGTCAGTCAATCGATCGTTCGTCCACACCGAATTCGACCTTCAAATCAATCTTGTTTCCTAATCTTTCCTTATCACCACTCATTCCCGAATCACTCTTCCTATTTCTCATTTGCAAAAAAATCCCATTTACTAACCCGTAAGATGGGGGCGGGATGTTACAAAAGATCTTCTGACGAGTGCTATAGAGGAGGAGCGAATTATTAATAAAGTGAGGTATAAACTGGCTAAACAGAAGGTAAAGAATTTTATCTCAGTGGCTAAAGGTGAAGCTTACGAGAATTTGTACAGGGAGTTGGACACGGTCAAAGGAGCATAAAGTATTTTCAAAATAGCGAGAGCTAGGGCACGTACGATGACGGATTTTAACCAAGTCTGTTGTATACGAGACGAAGCAGGACAGGTACTCACAAATGAGCAAGACATCAAGTGGGGGTAGAAGAGATACTTTTATGGCCTATATAACGAGGACATATTGGTCAACGTCAAGCTCAGGGAACCTCCCATGGCGGGTACAAGTATAAACGTGTCCTCATAGGCGAAGATAACAAAGGGAGAAATTATAAAGGCATTGCGGGGGATGGGCAGCGGAAGGGCGGTAGGACCGGATAGCATCCCTATAGAGGTATGGAAGAAAATAAGATCTTTCGGTATAGAGTGGTTAGTTAGGCTCTTTAATATGATCCTTGAGTCAGCCAGAATGTCGGATGAATGGAGATTGAGTAGGGTAATCCCCTTGTACAAGGCTAAAGGAGACATTCAACAATGTCAAAACTATCGAGGCATCAAATTACTTAGTTATACCATGAAGCTATAGGAGAAGATAATTGATAAGAGAATCCGACGAGCTGCTTCTATATCGACCAACCAATTTGAATTTATGCCTAGTAGGTCGACGACAGAAGCAATACATCTACTTCGGAGACTGATGGAATGCTACCGAGAATGAAAGCGGGATCTACATATAGTTTTTGTCGATTTGGAGAAGGCGTATGACAGAGTTCCTAGAGAACTCTTGTGGTGGTGCTTGGAAGCAAAGGGCATTCCTAAGACGTATATCAGGGTGATTAGGGATATGTATGAGGGATCCTTGACTAGCGTAAGCACAATAGGAAGGGACACTGAAGCATTCTCTATTGGTGTTGGACTACACCAAGGCTCAGCTTTAAGTCCTTTTCTATTCAAAGTGGTATTAGATGAACTTACCAACCATATTCAAGGTGCGGTACCTTGGTGTATGTTATTTGCGGATGATATTGTCCTAGTGGATGAGACTAAGGAGGGGTTAATGCCAAGTTAGAACATTGGAGAGCAACGCTAGAATCGAAGGGTTTTAAAATGAGCAGGTCCAAGACGGAGTATTTAGAATGCAACTTTTCGGGTAGCCAGATGGCTCACAGGTTGGCGATAACGATTGACACTAATATCATACCACATAAGTCAAGTTTTAAATACCTTGGATCCATCATACAGAGAGATGGCAACATAGATGACTATATCTTACACCGTATTAGATCTGGGTGGACCAAATGACGGGGTGCTTCAGGTGTTTTATGTGATAAAAACGTCCCTATAAAACTTAAAAGAAAGTTTTATAAAATGGTTATTCGACCTACCAAGTTATATGGGGCAGAGTGTTGGCCTACTAGACGTAGCCATACGCGTTAGTTGTTGGTAGCAGAAATGTGTATGCTTAGGTGTATGTGTGGCATTACCCTTAGGGATAGGGTACAGAATCAGGTAGTGAGGGCCAGACTCCAGGTTGCTAGTATTGCAGACAACTTGCGTGAGAAAAGATTTAGGTGGTTTGGGCATGTGCACAAGATACCATCTGATGCGCCAGTACGAAGCTGTGAGATAATAAACCTTCGTAGCTACAAGAGGAGGAAGGGAGGCCTTATAAGACCTGGAGGGAAGTGATCAAGAATGATATGTTAGAGTTAGCTCTCATTGAGGCAGTTGCTGGATGTAGAAAAGTCTGGCGTGATAGGATAAGGGTAAACGACACCCATTAGAATCCTCGCGTCTCTTACTTTTGCGATAGGACGTCTAACCCCTTGTCCTTTATACCCTTGCGAATAGTTAGTTGTGGTCAAGGCTTCAGGTCAGGAGTACTTAAGGGCGGCCCAAAATGTGTCTCTTAAATCCGTATGAGTTTTCAGGGTAGGTAAGGGTCGACTCCTTGAGCGACTAACGACAACAAGAACCAGGCTTTACACAAGGTAAGGAAATGGTTGTCCTTATTTTTGTAGTGCTTTTCTAGTCACTAAATTTTTATGCGTGCCAGTTCTTTAATTATTGTTGCTGTTTTTCTGCATCATTTTTTTACATGTCACATCTGCATGTGGGTCTACCGGGAAACAACCTCTCTACTATGTAAGTGTAAGGCTGCGTACTATAAAACCTTCCCAGAACCCCACCTCACTGCGGGACTTCAGACTGGGTGTGATGATGATGATGATGATGACGAGATTAATTTATTATTTATCATGTTTATATATTTTTATTGTTATTTATATTAAAAATATATAATATAAATTTATATATAATTTGTTAAAACTAATAATTACTACAAACTAGCATTAAGTTAAATTTAATTGAATCTTAGCTCTATATAAAAATGAAGGTATTCATTAAGTATTTAATAGACTCAACCTAGTTTTCTTTGAAATGTAACATCCAAAAAGATTGTATAAAATAATTAATACATTAAATTCATCCCTATTTTGTTTAGATATAAACATTTAGTTACGTACACGTGGGGGGAGAAAAACACAACTACTTGCTCTTTGTTTGGTTTTAATTTAATATATGAATATAATTTATTATTTTAATTCTCTTAAAAAATTTATAGAGAACTTATCGAAGACATGACTGATAAATTGTTGTTTTTGTTATTTTCTAGATCTCTTTTGTCATTGTTTTTACATTAATTTGTGTGGAATTTCTTTTATTTTTGGTGAAATTGTACTGTTGTTGGGTTTTTCTTTGATTTTTGCAGGATTATTAATTCACACGGTCTAACCGTGTGAATTTACACGGTTTGTGCAATTGGAAGGTGGATGCGCGCAGTTCTACCCGATTGTTACACGGGCAGGCCGTGTGATTTCACACGACCCGTGTAAACTGAAGACAGATGCACGCAAATTTACCCGATTGTTACACGGGCAGACCGTGTGATTTCACACAGCCCGTGTAATGCAGTTATATCTGACGGTTACTGGGTTTTAAATAGAGGGAGGAAGACACGACCGGGGGGTGATGTTTTACAGAGGAAAACGTGATGACTTCGAGGAGAGAAGGAGGAGATCGATCGACAGAGAGGAATTGGAGATTGAGAGATCAAGATCCAAGACACAATTGGAGTTCCTTTTTCTGTTCTTTTTATTTCATTCTTCATGTTGAAATTAGTTGTTCAATTTTCTTTTATGATTAATTCAGTTATGGATTTTTAAATTTCTTTATTCTAGGATGTTATTTTAACTTAGGAATTTTGTATTAAACCTTATGACTTTATTTCTTATTTCAATGTTGATTAAATTTCAGAAAAGTTATTTTGTCAATTATTGATCTGACCTTTCTAATCTAGGGTTCTGAATTAATTATGGATAGTGTTAAAAACTAAGTACTGAAAAGTGATATTTGATATCTGAAATACTAGATTAGATCTAACTGAATGAATATCTAGAAATATATTTCTTTGTTAGGAGTACCATAAGAATCCAAAGGCGTTAATTGGGTTGAATTCGGTTTTTAATCTAAGAAATTGGTTTAAAAATAGAAAACAACACGTTGATTACTTCGAAAGAATTGATAGACAACAGTTAGTTAAAGTACTAGGTCAGCGAATTATTTCATAAGGAAATACATGATTTCTTCGTTAGAATGAATTCCTAGAATATTAACGTAAATTCCGTTTATCGTATTTTGCAATTTTCTTAACAACACAACTTTCTTAATTGATTGCTTAGCAAATTTAGGAGGTATAAATTTAGTAATTTGACCTAGTCCTTGTGGATCGACACTTGAGTACTGCAACCTAACATGTGCACTTGCAAAGTCTATCAATGACCCTCAATAAACCTAAATGTTTAATATATAGTACTTTTGTCTTAGTTATTTAGTTTAAATATTTTCTTACTTAACCCAAATATTTTCTCATAATGACTTGTTTAATTTTTTTACCTTGTTCTATATTTATTATATTATTTATCTTATTACTTATTTTTATGTTTTTATTTATACCTACTTACTTATTTTTATTTATTTATTTTATTACTATTATCTTTTATGTTTATGTTTATGTTTATGATCATTTTTATTTTTAATTATTATTACTTTGTTATTTTAATAGGTATATGTATATTTCACATATATATTTGTGTATTTTTTTTCTTCTATCTTTCTTGTTCTATGGGTGTATCTGAAATAGTCTCTCTAACAGTTATAGTTAAGGTTGTGCACTATTGAACTTTTTCGGATCTTATATATCAGTGTGACTTTCACTTAGTTGTTGTTGTTGTTAAAAAATCTAAAGAGAGAGATCTTCCGTGTTATTTAATAATCCCATTCTTCATCAACTAACATTTACATTAATTGTTTTAATCATGTTTCCCTTCAAATCAATTAAATAAAAAGTTATTTAATAATAATAATAATAATTTTAATTCTTTTATTTCTCACGTATTTATAATTAATATGAATATAGAAATGAAATAAGCAATATGTTGTAACCAACCATTAAATACTATTATGGCTACAATTTTCAATAATTATTGATCTTCCACATTAATTGTTGTTATTTTTATTAATTAATAGGATTATATTCTTATTAAGAAATATATTTATTAATTTGCTTTTCACATTTAAAATAAAATTTGAAAGAGAGTATTTCTTATAAAATGATTCTTATATATTTTAAGTACTTATATTTTTCTTATTTTTTAAAAGACCAAACTTAAAAGGAAGGAGGGAAAAAATATAATCTTCCATACTAAGTATTGTTGCAAATGTATTTGTAAGACTTATTTTTTTATTTTCTTAAATTCAAATTTAAGAATTTAAAGAGAAAAATTTGGAGAAATGTTACATCATCCATTGGAAAAAAATAATTTTTATTTATTCTAGATGTTAAATTCATAGAGCAATTCTCTCTTTGTATCAATGTATATATATTGTGTATATATACACAATATATTTATGTAAATATATAAAGAAAGTGAAGAGAATGTGGGGAGTCTAAAGTTTCTTTTTGTGTCTGATGTAAAAAACGTAACTATTGAACTCTTATTTGTTATAAGTGTAATGTCAGGTCAAAGATTAAGGGGGATAGTTTAGGAATTTGTAAAATATAGAAGATTATGGAGGATTTAATTAATGTTCTTGGGTGAAGGAAAATTTGGGGTATTACTTGAAGTCTATGTTTTAATTGTTAAGATTAGGTTGTTTAATGCCCTCGATTGTCTTTTCATTCCCACCAATACAAAAGTAAATGGTTGCCTAAGCAATGGGTAACCATTGTGACCATACCTTGTCTTCTCTTCTGTTGTGTCTCCATTCTCAGCCATAAACCTAGTTCTTCACCAGGTTGATGAGTGCTTTTTTGGGTACCCAAGAAGCCACTATGATGAGGCTCACTAAATCAATCCTTACTACAATCAGCCTAAGTGGTTGAGGATAGAAAAACCACCTTGCTATGTATAGAAACATTGAAGGAAGAAGGTAGGAAGAAACAGAGAAGAAATGAAGAAGAATTAACGAAAAAGAAGAAGAAGAAGAAGAAGAAGAGAAGAGATGTAGAGAGAAAATGGAAGAGAAAGGGAAGTATTTTCTATTTTCCAAAACTTGTCTTATTTTACATTTTTTTTTCATTATGTTAATTCTTCTCTCCTCTTTCTGTTACAGGATTAACAACCTAAAATTCTTGAAATCTAGAACAACCAACTCTAGAACAACTTGGAAGAAAAAGATAAAACATAAATTGAAGAAGCAGCTTCTACGCCTTCTGTAACAAACTTCTTCTATTTTCTTGGGCTTGTGTGTTGCACTAAATTTTCTATTTTCTTACGGGGCAGTGTGATAGAGGTTGTGTTGCATTGTGTTGTCCTTTGGCTTGACTGTGTTGACCCTGGACTTTAATTGAGTCGTGACAGTTCTCCCCCATTGAGTCTAGCCTTGTCTTTAAGGTAGGATAGTGCTTAATCAACTCTGAATGATCTTCCCAAGTAGCTTCAGATGTATCCAACTCTAACCATTGAACTAAGACTTTATTCACTGCTCGGTTTCCTTTTTTGACCATCTTCCTCTCTAATATAGCCATCGGTTCTAATTGAATCTCACCTTCTTGTCCGATTAGGGGTAGTTCAATTGTAGGAGTAATTTGGGGTCCAATCTGTTTCTTCAATTGTGAAACATGAAAGACAGGGTGGATTGATGAGCCTTCTAGAAGCTGTAACTTGTAAGCCACATTTCCCACCTTCTCCACAGTACTGTAGGGCCCAAAATATTTAGAAGCTAACTTTTGATTATATCGAGCTCCCAGTAAGGTTTGTCTATATGGTGTTGTTTAAGATAGACTTTTGTTCACCCACAGTAAAATTCCTCTCTGTCCTCTTTCGATCTGCATATCTTTTCATGCTCTCCTGAGCTCTTTGTGGCTTTTCCCGTAGGAATTTGATGGCCATACCTCTGTCCTTGATGAAATGGCCAGCAAATTCATTAGTGTTAAATTAAGAGAGACTTCACTTCTTCCATTAATTTTGATGAAAGTCAAATAATAATAATCATAGAAGTGTGTGAACTATTTTGATGAATTTATTAAGTCGTCGTCATCATCATCATACCCCGAAAGTCCCACAATGAAGTAGGTTTGGGGGCCGGATAGTACGCAACCTTACTCTTACGTTGTAGAGAGGCTGTTTCCAAATAGGCCCACATGTATATATGACAAGATAGTAGTGACAAAATAATAGAGGACAAAATTAAATAATAAAGTAAAAATATATATATTTAATCAATTTATAAGTATTTTAAAAAGTAATCATAATCCTAAGAATAAAAAAAAAATAATCATAATAATACTAATAAAAAAATAATAATGATAAATAGAATACAGAAAAAAAAAGGTGATGCAGACGGACTTTAAAATAATAATGAGAATAATGCTAATATACTAATAAAAATAATAGTAACGACTAATACCAATATGTAACGACAAGAAATACTAAAAAATAATAAAATAGTACTAATATTAATCTACTAATAATATTAATAATAAAAAAACAAGGAAGGTCATGTGAAAGTGAAATAATAATAGGAAAGCTCAAGACATAAATAACTATAAAAATGACCAAAACAGAAAGAAGAATGTAGCACCCCACTCTCGAATGACACATACCCGACATCCATGGTGATATCCAAGTACGTACCCCACAAGGGTAGCATGCTAAAACGACCATTCAGTCAAAATTTCTTACAAAATTTTTGTTTCTTTAAAAACAGTACATGTATGTGGAAATCATTAATAAAATCGAGTCTTCTTCTTAAAAAAACATTTCCAATCACAAGTTACAATTATTACAAACATTAGTATTCCACAACCATTTGGGCCCTTTTCAGATACCTAACACTTCAATCATATTATCGTGCAAAAATCAATATTATCACGTATGTATATGCCATATTTTGCATAAGCACAAATTGTGCGTTCTAACTCTTCAGAAATTTCTTATGTTCACTATTCAAGTCTTATCATGGGTAATAGGATGTTACAAAGAAAATGCTAATAATAATTCGCCAACCAATTGAAAGCAAGAGTGTTTTTAACTGCCTCTTGTCAAGGAGAATTTACTATATAAGCAAGCTAGTGAAAGAGATAGAAGTTCCATACCAAAGTGATTCGAAAGGAAAGTACTTTGGACAGTAGCAGAGTTTGCCAGGATGTTTGAGAAATTAGAGACAATGTGTGTTGTGTTAGAAACTCGATGCAAGTGCAAGTACATTTAATGACTGCAGTGCATGGAGCCCTGTGTTATCGCAGTTGCCTACGCCTATGAGTTGCATGCTTAACTGCTATGACCTAGAGTAATCTTGGTCAATAGCTAAGTCTCATTATGCACGCGGTTCCGTAGAATAAGAGATCCTAACCCATGTTACCAAAGTTTTATGGATAATGGCCAAAGTAATCGTGAGACCGGGAAATCAAAACTCAAATGGACATGGCATCCAACCACAAACTACGATGGAAATGGAAAACCACAAGAATCAAACCACATAGAAAACTTGAAGTAAAGAGAAATTAACAACTACATACTTAAAACACAGATCACCCAACACGAAAATTTAATCACGAATGCAAATACAAGGGTGACTGGAAACTGCCACACTTTACCTCCACCAATGGATGAGAGCCACTAATGACGATGGCCACTGAATATGACATGTACCTTACAGTCCACCTTCCTCCGGATCCATGTACCTTGAAAACAAAACAAAGGAACCAATTTTGCACACAGAAGAAGAAAGGTTTCAACGAGGAAACAAACCTGGGAAACAACACGAGCCGAGCTTGATGCCAGCTTCCTTCAAAAGAACCAGACTTTCTTGGTGTAAAATTTTGAGCTCATCAAGCCACCGAGTAACGTCGTTACTGTAATCTGAACCTCACCTCTAACAAACAATAATAACTCAACTATTTTTATTTTCCAAGGAGGACACAATTAAAGAATTCATTCTTTCTTTTCCAGTTCCCTGGGTATTCTAACAATGGGGAATTCTTTAGTCCTTTTGCTAAAGTCAATTATCAAGGAAGAGATCAAACTCTAAAATGCTTCACTTCAAATTACTCTTGAGTAATAAGTAAAAAAGGCACTATTCTCTCTTAACCCCTTAAAAGGAACTAGGCCTAGATGGTCCTAATAGTTTCTTTTACCAGAAAACTTGGTAGATAACTAAGAATTAACTACAAAAGACATATTGGAATTTTTTGGCAAAGGAAGGATGTGAAAAGAAATCAGTAAAAATTTATTTGTTTTATCTTAAGGAATCATGCTTCAAGCTTACTCACTTAGTATAAACCATCTGCATATTGTAAGTTCATTTATAAGGTGATTTCTAAGATTATGGCAAGCAAGCTAAAGCTTATTCTTCCTACTTATATTGACACCTAAAGATTATGGCAAACAAGAAACATGAAAGCTTAAATTGAATCATTAAGATAGAAATTTAAAAAGCTTTTGACTCAATAAGCTGGAGCTTCATTCTAAACATACTAAGGGCATTTGAATTCCGTGAAATGTTTGTAAGATGGGTTGAATAATGCCTTACAACAATCTCGTATAATGTTTTGGTTGTTGGAGAGCCCACCAAAGATTATCAAGATGCAAGGGGTCTAAAGTTAGGGGACCCATTATCCACTTATCTCTTCATTTTGGTAATAAAAGTTCTCATAAAAAATATATGACAAACAACTTCTCAAGACAAGTAGTTCAAACATCACTCAAGGTGTAAAAAGACTAAAACTTACCAACCTAGTTTTTATTGATGATTTGAATTTGCTTTGCAAAGTTGAAGCAAGTTCACTAAGTATTCTAATGTCAGTATTGCAATCCTTTAAGATTTTATCAGGTTTCCCTTTAAACAGGAATACAAGTTTCCTTTATCTATCTAAAGGAGCTCTTTATAATGCTTCTTGGTTTCGTAAATCACTAGACTAAGAGCTAATACCCCTCCATTCACATATTTAAGGATCCCTATTACATCAAAAAGGCCTTCATGTAGAGAGTTTCAACCACTCATAGATAGGATACAAAAAAATGATGTCAAGCTAGTATAGTAGGAGCCTCAGCCTAGCAAGAAGAGCTTAGTTAAATATCTCAGTCCTGGATAGCATTCACATATAATGGTCATCCCATCTCAGCTTTCTAAGCAACATTGCCAAAGTAGTGGAAATTTTACTCCAAAACTCCTTATGGACTGGAGATACAACAAGGAGAGCCATGGACAAAGTTAAATAGGTTGAAATAAACTTACACGAAGAAGAAGGGGGCTTATAAATCAAAGCACTAAAGCTTACTAACAAATTCCTTACGATAAAAAGGTCATGGAGACTACTTAATGATAAGCAATCCTTATGGACATAATGGATCCATTTCTATTATATAAGAAATGGAAGCATTTAGAATGCACAATCTAGGGCAAGCACTGGGCATGGTGATCACAAGTAAGATAGGAAATAGGGCAACGACAAGTTTCTTGCATGACAGTTAGTCCCAAATTGTTATCCTAAATGAATCCACATAATTAAACTCTCTAAGGAATATCATTCCTTTAAATTTCACAGTGAAATAGGTATTTGATCATCACTACTAACTAGCTTTTGGAATCTCTGCCCAACTCAAGGAGGATAGCATAAGTTATATGAAGACAAAATTAAGTATTTTCACTAATAGCTCATGTAGCGATCTCCTGAGACCTCATTACCCCAAGGCACCTTTGTACAAAATGCTATAGTACAAATAAGCTTACCCCCGAGCAAGGCGATGGAGTGTAATTACACAATTTTCAAAATCAAATCACTTCAAGGAAAAGACTAAAATGGGAACTTGTTTACTTTTTAGATCCATAAGGCTTCCAGTTTACAAGTCAGAGAAAATTGAAAGCTTTTTCAAGATTGATTGCAATAAAACCTCTAAGATCTCTATAACAAATGTTAGGGCTATTTTGATTTTTGACTAGCGGCTTTCTTACTGACCAGAAATATTTACAATGGTTTAATTCCAATTTGGGTTGTAATGATTTTTTAAAGAAAGAAAAGTTCACGCGAGTATCATTAAAATTTATCACTAAACAATATTATAAATATAAAATGAATGTCGTGATAAATAACCAAAAAGTCAAGATATTAAAAATAATTTACCTAATAATACTAATAATTATTATATTAATTAATTGATAAATTAAAATATTATTATTTTTAGAGTACGTTCATAATTTAATAAATATATATTTTGTTAACTTAAAAAAACTCATTTTGTTTAATCAATTGAATATAAATCACTAACTCCATTTATTCATTGTATTAATTAAAATTTGAGAATTTAATCTCCAAAATTTTATATGCAATAAATTAGGTTTAAATATTAAGAAAAAGCATAATACAATATTGTGAAAATATCCTAGTTAATTATACATATTTATAATTTGATAAACTTATTAATTAATTAACACAGAAGGAAAGATGTTGCCATTACGTGGGATTCCACGAGCCCTTGCGCGCGTGCCAATGAAACCCAAAAATATCAGGCCCAACAAGTCTCTCTTGTTCCTTCTATGCCCTAAAGCTCTTTTTCTGTGTGCTCTCGCTCTCTTTCTTTGAAGGAGCTGAGCAGAGATGACAGAACGGAACAGAATAGAACAGAAGAAGCAGGCGATAAGGATAGAGTGAGACAGAGAGTGTGAAACATTTCTATAACATGGACTTATAGGGTTTCTTCTACTTGGTCGATCAATGTTAACGTGGTGAGCCACTGAATCGTTTTCACCATTTTCTGTGTATTTTCCTTCGATTCCCTTCATAATTCAACTAACAATTGAGCGAAGGGACAAGATCTAAGATGGCCCATTTGCTCTAATTTTCAGGATTGTACAACTTGGTGGTTTGAGGTTGTGATTGTCATGCAAGTGAAATCGGCTTCGGTTTCTTCGCCGAAGCAAAGGGATTTTACCCCTACCGGCTCTAGGCTCCGAAAGAAACATAAGAGACTTGATGCCATTTCTGAAAGCGTTTACAATCAAAACCATAATGATTCTAATCGGAATAGAGGCAGGTCCGGTTCCCGGTCGGCCGAGATTGGTGATTTTGAGCTCCGTCGGAGCTCAAGGGTGCGACGCGCGCCTGTTGTGCTTGATGTCTCCCCCCCGCCCGTTAAAAGAAGGAGAAAGTTCAGTAAGAATTCGCCTTTCAGTGTTAAGGAAAGCCAAAGAATTAGTGTAGCGAGAGCTGAGGAGGAGGTGAAGACTGAGAGGATTGGAGATTCGGATGTTTCTGAAAGTTGGCGACATCGGCTGAGGTCAAGGGATAGGAATGCGGCCTCTGAAGGGAAAGGTAAGGTGAATGGGAAGAGGAAGCTCTTATATGGTGTAGAGATGATATCGGCTGAATTGGATTTTAACAAGAGGGAGTTGATGGATGGAAAGTTGATGCTAGCGAGATCAAAGAGATTGGGTAGGAGCAAGGTGGTACGTGATTCGGAGACTGGAGAGCAGGGAAGTGGGATACATGATGTTGAAAAGGTCAGCAAGCAGGATGATGGGCAGATTTGTTTTGGGGAACATGAGATTGAGAAGGTAGAGACGAAGGTGGTGGCTAATGATGGTCAGGAAAACGTGCCAGTTTTACATGGTGAAGTGAGTGGTGGAAATGATGGGGAACTTTTGGTTGCTGATCCCCTGCAGTTAGGGGCATATGAGAGACATGAGAAAGTGAGAGTGGATGCTATGGAATTGGAGAAAGAGATTCACTTTGTGGAAAATCTTGAGCATAGTGTTAACGAGGTAGATGACAAACTTGAAATTAATGGCAATGGAGAAGATGTTGAGAGAAGCGATAACAAGGAAGATGACTTAACAAATGTGAAGAATCAAAAGTGTGAGAGTCATAGTGTTGAAGTTGTTGAAGATTTGAAAGCAGTAGTGGATGAAAGTGGTAATAAAGTAGAAGGTGCTTTAGCTGTGGTATCTGAAACGCCCTCGGAAAGCAGGGAAGTTAAGAAGGTAGACAAATCAAATGGCAACACGACTGTTACCCTGTGTAGGCCACGGATTAAACACGGTAGACGGTGTGGCTTATGTGGTTGTGCAGATGATGGCAAACCACCAAAGAAGTTAATGCAAGATGCTGGTGATAGTGAAAATGAGGCCTATAGTGGTTCATCGGCTTCAGAGGAGACTGAATATGACATTTGGGATGGGTTCGGTGATGAACCTGGATGGCTTGGCCGTCTCTTAGGTCCTATAAATGACCGATATGGCATTGCTGGAATCTGGGTTCATCAACACTGTGCGGTGTGGAGTCCAGAGGTACAGTTTCTGAACATTTTCCCATTATTTCGTAGCTGTTCCATTAGTTCTACTGCATATTAAGGATACCATTATTTTTTTAAATTTTTGGGAGGAGGTGCAGGTTTTCTTCCTATTTCAAAATTTTCTTGAACATTTAATGTTTGAATAGTGAAAAGGTAAGCATCTGTTTGAAGACATAGACACACCTGCACAATAAGGAAATGAAAGCATGAATTTCCTAATTAAATTTTCAATGGTTTTCTTTATCTTCAGATTAGGTGGCTCTAAGTATATTTGAGACTATTGGAAATCTGGTGTTCGATCTTTGATAACTTTCGCATATACTTTTACCTGATTCTACATGTGATTCTAATTGCTAAATTTTGTGTAAAATACCCCCTCAATGTCATTATACCTTTATTATTATCAAGCGTGTCATTTTTGAGTTTTAGGTTTTCCTCAGGCAGAACATTAATGTAAAGGCATTAACAAACACTTTGTTTATGAACTGCCAAGTGTCACTGAGTTGTAGATATGAACTTCTGCCAAGATACGCTCTAATGACATAATTTTTCAGTCTATCTTTATCATGTAGGTGAATATACTTTCCAGCAGTATGCTGTTTTATCTTTAACACACTATTCAATTAGTTTCTCCCACTCAAATATGGTATAAGTTTCTGGATTCCGATTCTAGTCCACAGACATATAGAATATATGGGAAACTTGTCCCTTTCACAAGCTAGGATCTCTTTTGATCAGATGAGTAAACCTAGAAATATTTGTAAAATTGAGTTCTCCTTTCGCTATTTGACTCCTTTGGAAACTATTAATAATCATCTTCTTTTAGTAATTTAAATTTCCTGATTTGATTTTGAGTCGCAATTAAAACCTTACTGATGATAAGGATTAGTTTACTCTGAAGTTAGCAATAAGAACAAAATACTGTGAGGAAATAACAGGATTAACCTGTGAGTTTGCAGTTGAATGGACTATTATGTACTTGCCATTCCATTTTTGAGTGGGAACACTGTAGCAGGATCAGGTTATAAGTTTGCAGTTATATGGACTAGTATGCACTTGCCATTCCATGTTTGAGCGGTTACACTGTAGCAGGATCAGTTTATTTGATAGGTAACTCGATAGAGATTGTATAGCTTTTAGTATATTGATAGAAATATAGAAAATAACTACTGGAGCAAGCTCCCCCTTCTGGACAAACCAGGCCACTTTTCTTAACGATGATGATAGTAAAATTCTTGTTGTTTTCCTCTATTCTCACTAGACAGCTTTATATTCCCCTCCCTCATTCTCTCTCCATAACAAACTTCTAACAAACTTGCCTACAAGATAATCATTCCCCTCCTTTCTAGCTTGCTCCTACGAGTATGTTTTGATGGGCTATGATGGGCTTAGTTGGTATGGGCTGGGAAGAGGGTGGATTGTTATCAATTCCCTCCTCCTCAAAAGGCCCCTTGTCCTCAAGGGAAAATAGTGAATTGTCGTTAGCGCCAGCGACCTAAGGATTACAGCGATTCAACTACAGTCCTCACAATCGAGCATTTGTTGCAGAGTGTATGGAATAGGGTCCTTCATATTAATTTTTCCCTTCCCATTTCTTGGTACTCCATCGAATTACAAACCAACTCCCAATCTTCTTGCTATCTCTCATCCACTGGTGCTTTCTGTCTACTCTCCTCAACTTCAGCTTCATTGCCCTCCCAAATAATCAACCGAAACCCTTTATCTGGACAGCGGTGGAGCGGGCCGAAGATCTGCCCACACTTAAAACACAATCCCTTAGCCTTTCTCTCCATCAGTTGTTTGTAGGTTAAGTTCCTCGTTCCCCTCCATTTTGAGTTCCCTGGTTGATGGCCTTCGGCGGTGGTGTGTCGATTTTCGTTGGGTAATTCTTTGCTTCATTCTTGGTATTACCAGCTGCATGGGTTGGCAGGACTGGTCGGTTAGTGCTGGAATTATATATTCGATACCCAAAACTTGAGTGAGAGTGGGAGCTTCCGTGTTTAACTTTCCCTTCTCCTGGTCGGATTACCCCTTCATTGATTAGCTCTCTCTCTACTTTCCTTGCTATAGAAATCATCCGGGTGCGGGTCGGTGGGTCATGAGTCCTGACCCGGTTTCTTATTTCTTCCCGCAGTCCTCCCAAAAAACAGCTCATGAACCATTCTTCGGGTAAATGAGTGATTTGTGAAGTCACTCTCTCATACTCTTCGATATATTCATCCACCGACTTATTTTGCACTAACGATTTTAGTTGTTCAATCGGGTCTCCCTCCTCCCTGCCTCCATAACGATCGAACAGTGAGCGTTTGAATCGCTCCCAAGTAATACGTGGATCTAGCTCCCGTAAATTCATGAACCAATAAAGAGTCGACCCCTCCATGCAAATCTGAACCATGGGTATACGAAGCTCAGGAGGGATTTCATGAATCAGAAAATACGATTCGGCTCTCTTGACCCATGCGAATGGGTCGTCCCCGTGGAAAACAGGGAGGTCGACCCTACGCGCGACATTTTGATATTCCTCCCATGCGCGTTCTGTAGCATCTGAACAAGCATGGTCAACTTGTTGGTGATGCCCGGCTCCTTGCGATCCAGCTGTGGGTCTGTCGTTGCCGGCTGTAACCGAAGAGAGGTGCTCGGCTTTGTAACCACCAGCTGAAGATGACGCATTATGGGTAAACGCCGATGGATCTTCTTCTTTACCCACCTTCTGTTTCTGCGAGTTTCTAGCCATCAAAGATAAGAATCCATCCTTCATCTCCGACTATAGCAGACTTTGCGATTTGGCCAACGTCTCTACACTGGCCATCAAGGTACTCATCTGTGATCGAAGGTCCTTCAGTATGGCGTCGTGCGACTTCACCATTGCTTCTTGGGCCGTTAGTGACGATTCTTGTCTCCTAAGAGATGCTTCCACAGCAGACACTCTAGCCTCCATTCGTGTTTGCATACAATCTCCACCCTCCTAAACTCTCAATGAAAGCACCAATTGATAGGTAACTCGATAGAGATTGTATAGCTTTTAGTATATTGATAGAAATATAGAAAATAACTACTGGAGCAAGCTCCCCCTTCTGGACAAACCAGGCCACTTTTCTTAACGATGATGATAGTAAAATTCTTGTTGTTTTCCTCTATTCTCACTAGACAGCTTTATATTCCCCTCCCTCATTCTCTCTCCATAACAAACTTCTAACAAACTTGCCTACAAGATAATCATTCCCCTCCTTTCTAGCTTGCTCCTACGAGTATGTTTTGATGGGCTATGATGGGCTTAGTTGGTATGGGCTGGGAAGAGGGTGGATTGTTATCATTATTCCTCTGTTTGGTCGGTTTCATGTTCATAAATATTAAGACGCTGAGTTCATCCCTTAGTTTTTGTCCTTTGTTTTTTATGTTGAATTATCTGGGAATGCTTTTTCTAAAACATGCAAAAGCCTAAATGTAATAAAGCTCTAGTTGTTCCCTTCTTACTTTTATGAGCTTGACCCTGTTAGTTTAATTCCCTTGAAACTAGATTTGCAAGCTTTTGGAAGCTTCTGCGTAGCTTATTTGCATATTATTTTTGAACCTTGTCTTTGCAGATCTTGATTACAGTGACCTCATTATTCTTGTTTGTGGTGGCTAACTTTCTATGGAGGATCTAGATGATTTTTTCCTTTCCATATTCACTGTTTCTGTTAGTTCATAAGATTATCAGCATTAAATATTAGAGCATTTCTTGTTTTTAAATGGGAAAAAATTTATTTAGAGGAATTAAGGAGCAACCTATACTATCTGATGTCTACATCTATGCATTTTTTATCAGCACTCGTGATTCATCTTTTATATTTTATTGGCTATTAATGTTGCTGAGTCCCCATCTTTTCCATTTTATCTATTTCCCTAGATTTTTCTTGCATTTGGATATATTGTTCTAGTAGCCCTTGATGAACTTTGTTTTATATACGCAGGTTTACTTTGCTGGTTTGGGTTGCTTAAGAAACGTAAGGGCTGCACTTTGTAGAGGAAAAGCATTAAAATGTAGCCGCTGTGGAAGACCTGGGGCAACCATTGGATGTCGTGTTGATCGGTGTCCAAAAACTTATCATTTGGTTGGTTTTTATACTTACTGTATGAAGTGTTCTTCTCTTCTTTTTTATGATTTCCTTTTGGAACTTTTATATAGAGTCTTCAGTTTTTATAGTAAACAGCCATACAGAGGCTGCGCTTGGCTTTCCTCTTCTTCAAACTCATGTTTCTCAATGGCATGCAGCCTTGTGCACGAGCTAATGGATGCATCTTTGACCATCAGAAGTTTCTCATAGCATGTACAGATCATAAACATCATTTTCAGCCTCATGATAATAGATATTTGATGCGAGTAAAGAAACTAGAGGCTAAGAAAATGCAGTTGGAACTGAGAAAGCTGTCAAATGATGCTTGGAGAAAGGATGTTGAGGCTGAAGAGAAATGGCTGGAAAACTGTGGTGAGGATGAAGAGTTTTTAAAACGGGAGAGCAAGAGACTTCATCGAGATTTGTTGAGAATTGCACCAGTGTATATAGGAGGTTCAGACGCAGAGAATGGTAAGTTGTGTGAGGGATGGGAATCTGTTGCAGGACTTAAAGATGTCATCAGATGTATGAAGGAAGTAGTTATCTTACCACTGTTATACCCTGAGTTCTTTAACAATCTTGGCATTGCACCCCCGAGGGGTGTTTTACTTCATGGGTACCCAGGAACAGGCAAAACTCTTGTTGTCCGTGCATTGATTGGTTCATGTGCTCGTGGTGATAAACGGATAGCATATTTTGCACGGAAAGGTGCAGATTGCCTAGGAAAGTATGTTGGTGATGCTGAGCGCCAGCTAAGGCTGTTGTTTCAGGTTGCTGAGAGATGTCAACCTTCAATAATCTTTTTTGATGAAATAGATGGGTTAGCACCTTGTCGAACAAGGCAGCAAGATCAGACTCACATTTCCGTTGTCTCTACCTTACTTGCTCTAATGGATGGCTTAAAATCTAGAGGTTCGGTGGTGGTGATAGGTGCAACAAATCGTCCTGAAGCTGTTGATCCAGCATTACGCAGGCCTGGGAGATTCGACAGGGAAATCTACTTTCCATTGCCATCAAGTGAGGATAGGGCTGCCATCCTTTCACTTCATACACAAAGGTGGCCTAAACCTGTTAATGGTCTTTTGCTAAATTGGATTGCAAGAAGAACTGTAGGCTTTGCTGGTGCTGATCTCCAGGCTCTTTGCACTCAAGCTGCCATTATAGCCTTGAAGAGGAATTTCCCTTTGCAAGAAGTTCTATCTGCTGCTGGAGAGGAAGCTTCTGGTGGTAAACGCCTCCCACTTCCGGCTATTACAGTGGAGGAGAAGGATTGGTTAGAGGCTTTAGCTTGTGCTCCGCCCCCATGCTCATGTAGAGAATCAGGAATAGCTGCTCATGCATTGGTATCCTTTCCACTTCCCTCACATCTAATTCCTTGTTTCCTTGAGCCATTATCCACCTTGCTTGTTGCCCTATATGTTGATGATAGCCTCTGGATGCCACCTTCTCTATTGAAAGCTGCTATAACCATCAAAACCGTGATTGTTTCTTCTTTGGAGCAGAAGAATCTGGCTAGTGATCGATGGTGGTCTTATATTGGTTGTTTCCTTAAAGAAGATAATGTTGCAAAGGAAATATTGAGAAGGCTTTCACGTGTGGGCATGTTAATTGCAGAAGGTACTTGTGCTGGTATTGATGCTGTTTCTGAGGACAATGTTGACGATGAGTTTGAGTCTCAACAGTTTGCAGCCCATACTGGGGGCATTCATAGAAGTTTGTCCAGTAGTGTTTCTTTTTCACCTAGAAAGAAATCAGAATACCGACTATTGATTGCTGGGAGTGCTAGATCTGGCCAGAAGCATCTGGCTTCTTGTATTCTTCACTCCTTCGTTGGAAACGTAGAAATTCAGAAGATTGACTTAGCAACAATTTGTGAAGAAGGACATGGTGACATGGAGCAAGGGATAACAGAAATATTAAGTATAGCTCTCTTTCTCTTGTTCCCTTTTCCATCTTGGTGTTTTGGTGTGTTCACTTATAACACTTACCATATTTTACCTCACTAATTTTTCGATTCTATATAGCAGTTGGTTAGTGCATATATCCTGCCAGACTTGTCTTCCATGTTTCTTGTGTTTTCTCTGGATAAAATGGCTTATGTTTTTCCTGTTAATTGATATTTTGCAATATGAGCTTTTTTGTTTAGATTGAAGTTTAACCTGTTATGTAACTCTCAGAATAAAACAAAGATTTCATCAATGCATTGTGTAATATCCTTGACCTCCTATTGTCATAGTCTCAACACCTAAGACTAGATTGTTCTAGATGATGTTTAAGAATTGTAATAGTCACTGAATCTTTCATTTTAACCACAATATTCTGATAGTCCTATTAGTCCGTTGGTCTTCCTCAAAATATGTAGATCAGAAAGAGGGACTTTAAATTGCTGTTGGAATATGAATTCATAGTATGAGTAATAAAAAGTTGTGCACGTGCTTTAGGAGATCTCCATTGAGATCGTCTGGGGCATATGGAAATGTGTTAAAAAATACGAGGTTGATGATATGCTGCTTATTAAGTTTAACATTTAGCAGTCCTCATTTTGTTTTTTTGTTTTGTTTAGGACACCTGTTTAAATTCAATTTAAGCCATGCCTAATTTGAAAAGTATCTTTCGGGAAGTTTGTGCTCTACTTGGATGTTGTAAACATCCTACTAGTTACAAGCTTCCTATTATGCTTAAATATTCATATGAGGATTTGTGATGCATTTATATGTTACAAAAAAATGTAATTTTTCATATTTTGAGCAACCTTTCATCTTCCAAAAAAAGTGAGGTACCTATTATTATAGATACTTAAGTACATTTCTGAAAACAATATACCTTTTTAGATACCAGTACACTTTTGCCCCATTGCAACAAACATAAAAATGACAAAGTTCTGTACAGCAATTTGCTTGGAACTTTCTAACCAAGTGATGGTACTCAACTTGAGTCTGTTTTGTTTACCTAGTTTAAAATGTTACAAAATTGATGCTGAACAGTGAGGCTTAAGAAGTCAAATGGTTTTGTGTAGCCAAGAGTTATACATGATTCTTTTCTCTGCAATGTGGAATCTTTAAGCTGGCTTTGGGACACAGATGAGGTGACCCTTTTGAACAGTGTGCACCTAATTTGTAGTCCCATAGCTTTGATTGATTCTTTGCAATGTAGGAATCTTTGATTCATTGCTTTGGCATTTGCTTGAACTATAAATAACATCTTTTGTCAGACGGAGGTTAGATCTTCATAAATGTCTGTTGCTTTTGTAGTGAAATGTGCAAGTCTGCAGTCGTGCATGATATTCATGCCAAGAATTGATTTGTGGGCTCTGGAGACATGTTGTGGAGGTAGTGAGGAAGATGAAGTTTCTCCAATCAGCCCTCCGCCTCTTGATGCAAAAACCTGTTATGTAAGTGGTCAAGTTGTCGATGGGTTAAACAGATCCTCTGCGCCT
Organism: Erythroxylum orinocense; assembly: GCA_025531955.1. NCBI lineage: Eukaryota > Viridiplantae > Streptophyta > Magnoliopsida > Malpighiales > Erythroxylaceae > Erythroxylum > Erythroxylum orinocense. The sequence goes on from JANZLX010000005.1 coordinate 26,019,660, forward strand.
CAATACAGGGTAGCTGAAACTATTGAGCACCAAGATGCCCGGAGAAGATCTTCACATGTATGGAACTCTTTTGTGGAGCAGGTTGAATCAATATCGGTATCGACATCCTTGATAATTCTGGTATGATAGGAAATTATTATTTATTACTTTGCCACTGTAATTTTGAATTGAATGCCTGACTTGGGATACATATATGTTTGGCCTATTACAATTTTCTTTTAGCTGTTAATCTTGATGTGCTATGATTACTCGATGGTTTTGTAGTAGGTTGCACTTTGTGGCCTCTCCTTTGAAAGAAAGTTTTCATTTTCCTTTAGTTATATACCATACTAGTAAACTTTTTCCCAGAGGAAACCTTTTGGTATATTTGTATATGAGTTGAAGGCTGTAACTTAATGCTTAAAGGATTCCTCTGTTGTTTGATCTTAAACAAAAATTTGATTGCTTATTTCCATTTACAATTTTTAATTGAATCCTAATTGTACAGTAATTTCACTTTTTTTGACTTGTATATTTGTTGGAAAAAGGAAAAAAAGTTCCTGTTTTGGACCAATTCAACTCTTCTGGCATGTTATTTAAAAATCCAACTCTTCATTTTGACCCACTGATATAAAGTGATATGAATGATTAATTTGAGTCAATAGCAGTTGTCAAAGCTCAAGAGTAACGTGAGTGACTGAAACATCACCTTATGATCTTTTGTTGTTAGCCCTCCATGTAGTGATTTGAGTCATTTAGCTAGAATAATCTGTTATTACCTACCTGTCTAAAACATACATGGCATTGCATATGCTCCTTAAGGTTTTACTAAAATCTTGTTTTAACAGGCTACTTCAGAATCTCCATATCAAGATCTACCGTATAGGATAAGGCTGTTCTTTGAGGCTGAAACTCCAAATATTAATCATTCAACTCCTATGGGGCATGCAATTTCCCGCTTTTGTGTCAATGTCAATAGAAAATTTGACCATGATAGTGTGATCAATCTTTCTGCATCAGAGTTATCAAGGGATATTGTACAATTATTTGTTCAGTTGGTTCATCAAAGAGCCCATGCCCATAGAAGTTCACCACAAGAGTGCAAAATTGGTGATCCTTTTCAAGATCGTTTTGATACCAAATGTATAAATGATATTCAAGATGCCATTACTGAAAGTCCATGTAGGAAACTGTTAGAAGCTCCCTCACCATTAAATAGTAAAAATTCCAAGGGCAAATCAAGCTTGCTGTTGGCAATATGTAATTTTGGGTATCAAATTCTGCGATATCCTCATTTTGCAGAACTTTGTTGGGTTACATCCAAACTGAAAGAAGGTCCTTGCACTGATATCAGTGGACCTTGGAAGGGCTGGCCTTTCAATTCTTGCATTATTCGACCTTCTAACTCATTAGATCAAATGGCTGTTGCTGGAAGCTCTAGCAATATGAAAATCAAAGACAGATCTGACTTAGTAAGGGGGTTGATTGCTGTTGGTTTATCAGCATATAGAGGCATTTATAAATCTCTTAGAGATGTCTCCTGTGAGGTAAGGAAAGTTCTTGAGCTTCTAGTTGGAGAAATCATCCAAAAAATTCAATCAGGGAAAGATAGATATCAATATGTTCGTCTTTTATCACAAGTTGCTTACCTGGAAGATATGGTTAATAGCTGGGTTTATGCACTGCAGAGGTACTATTGCCTGTTAATTCCTATTCTTGTAGAATTATTAATTTTCAGAATTGTCTAACAGGAACTTTTTGGTTGCAGTTTAGAGCTTGATGCTCAAACGAAAACAACAAATCATAAATCAAGTGGTGTGGAATATCCAACTGATGAAACCTGTTTGGGTAAAAATTCATTTCAAAGTAAGGAACATGATATAAATGCATATAATGGAGGAACCTATGTATCTGAACAGCTGGAAGGAATTGTTCCTCAAAATCTTGAAGCTGTTGAATCTTATAAAGGGGACAATGCCTATATTCATAATTCTGAGCGAACAGCACATTCAGAAAATGATTTTGCAGAACAGTTTGACCGTTGTGATCAGACCAACCTATGTAAGCAGCTTAAATGTTGGATGGTCGATGATCAATCACGAACTAATATAAAAAATGGGAAGAGTGAGACTGCACCTGGGTGGCATGATATGCCAAGTACAATGGATCTCAAGGATACTAATGAAGTTTCTGGGTCCTTGAGGGAATCAAATGTATGTTTCGGAGAATCATTCGTGTCTTCGGAGAATGGTCTTTGTGACTCTGAACTGAGTGCGTCTAAGTTTAACCCTGGGAGATCTTGCATCAAGGTTAATAAGTTGGAAAGCAGAACTAATCATGCCAGCAATGAGTCTGAAGAGGAAGTTGGTATTCATGATGGCAATTTCTCTACAAAAACAATCACCGTTCCTTCTCATGATGCTGGGTTCATGTGCATCTATGCCTGCTGCCCTATATGCCTGTATACTCTGCACAATATTATTCAGAAATTCTTTATCCGTGAAATGAAATTAAACAGGTGTCATTGGACTGCGGAGGATTTTCATGATATCCATGCATCATTGTCTGTGGATCTGCTTTCAGCAGTCAGAAAAGTTGAAGCTCCTGAAAATATCACTGATTTTTCTGGAGTTCTAGTACATGAAACTCCCAGTCAAATGTCTGAAATTCTGCGGTTGCATGGATGTCAATGCAAGAGGTCAGGAAATAGTTTAGTAGTGAATATGGAATGTGATTGTCACTCTGCAGATGGGTGTCTATCTGGCAAAGCAAAAGACTTCCTCGATTCCCAGCTTGGGTTAGACACAAAATTTGTATTCCGGGATGGCGTCTTGGTAACCATGGATTCTAACAAAGCGTTTTCTTCTCACTGTAAATATGAGAATTTGTGCCTTTGTCCTCTTATAGAGTCGATAGTGATGATGAAACAGCCTACTGAATAATAATTGGCGTTCAAAGCTTGAATTTTCTGGCCAAGAAATCTTTTTACACTTTTGCAGGAAGTCAGGTGTATAGTGTCTCATAACAGGTACAGAGCATCGATCTTTTTTTTTTTGTTATTTTTCTACTTGCGCGACATCTATAACGCATTTGATGCTATTTATTCACCAAAGTTATAGAAAATGATCTAAAGGTTTTCAAGTTAAAGGTTTTCTAGTTATTGCATTTTTTCCAATCCGTTCTCCCCTTTTTTTAGGACTTTTAAAAAATAAATATCATTTAGGGGACCGTATATTGAAAAACAATGTTTTGTGAACTTTGTTATGAATTCAGCACAAAATAGTTTTTGTAAAGCCTCCAACCAGTCTTTTTTCATAATATTTAAAGGCATTCCTATATCCCTATTTGCCTTTTCCATTCAAGTCTATTATTAAGACATGATGGTAAAAACTTGTAATTATATGTACTTGTGGACTTGGTATCAGGAACTTAATTAATGCGTTTAAAACGTAAGAAGACTTCAATAATAAAGAGGAGGATTGCAATAGAAAATAAATGATTACCGTATCACGTGAAAATTTCCTAGCAGTTTTAATTATGCAGGACAGAAAAGAAGATCAAACTAAAGATAAAATTGGCCTGGACATGGATCGTTGCCAAGGTGTACGTGCGTGCGCTGGAATGTTAGAAGGCTTCAATCAAAACACTCTGAGGAGGCCACGGTATGATGCGGGGAAGGCTATAAAAAGGTTGGGGAAAGGTTGGAAAATATTTGACAAAGTTTGGACAAGTTTTGGTCTTCTCGGCTAAAACTGGAACAGAAACTTTCAGGTCATTTTCTGTGAAATAGAGGCAGAATCCGGGGTTGGTGTAGAAGGGAAAATTGTAGAACTTTTTGTTCTAATGAGTTTAGATACAAGAATTGGACAATTTGGTTAAGGGACGGGTGAGATATGGGGGTTTGAAGGTGGACATAACTGAGTGGGATGTGTTTAGACGTTCTGGGGAAAATTGGGATTTTCTAGGAAATAGAAGATGAACCGATACAAATAGGCTTTTGATTCTTATAACTCGTTTCTTGAAAGATGATTTCAAAAAAAGAATTTCTCAATTTGTATATGCGAAGAATGATTATGGCTGTTTGAAGTTAGAACATTTTCTGGGCTCGTATAGGAATTTCTGGGCAAGGAAGGCAAAATTTTTGTGAGATCGGTTTCTACAAATTAGAATTAAAGTTTGTTCTTCAAGGTGTCTACTTTCAAAGGAAATAAAAAAATAGACAATTTGACTCACGACAAGGCGGATTAGAATGGATTCGTGAAAAACTGTGTAGATTACTCAGTAAGGCAGTGCGATCGGAATAAGAATAAGATACGGATTATTTTCGGAAAATAATCAATCCCAATTGTTTTTTGGAAAAAACAACAAAAAACTAGACAATTTCTTGCCAACAAATTGAAGAAAAATCTCACAATATTTTCTGAAAATTTATGATAAAACTGGATGATTCCTTTTGTAAAGAAAATGACAAGTATAAAAGGAAAGTTTTGACTCTTGGAATAGTCAAAGATTTCGGCCCTTCAAGCTCAAATATGATCATACACACATTAAAACTCCTTTAAGTCTCCAATAACTTGAAAATGGGAGACCAAAAGGTTGGTTCAACATAGTCAAACCGAAACAACAAACAAACCAATTCGAAAATATAAAATGTCAATTTTAAGGAGCTAAAATAGCTGCCTTGTGATCACCAA
>JANZLX010000005.1:26043603-26055297 GCA_025531955.1 Erythroxylum orinocense
TTGCTCTTCTTTTCTTCATAGCTTTTGGTCCTTCTTTCCATGGTGTACTTCTTTCTTTCTTCATTTCTTCCACCACGGAATTCTCTCTTCCTATTCTTGAGTAGTCCTTTGAACTTTCTCTAAGTTTCTAGCATAAAGTGCTAGTTCTTTATCTTCTTCCTCTTCATCTAATTCTTCATCACTTTCATCAAGAGAAGAAACATTAGCTTTTAAAGTAATTGATTTTTGTGACTTACCTCTTCCTCCTCTTGATTTGAGAATGATCTCATAGCTAAAGAGTGATCCCACCATGGCATTGAATTCTAATCGATTGAGATCTTTAGACTCTATAATGGTTGTGACTTGTGAGTCCCATTCTTTTGGTAGTGAACAAAGAATCTTTTTCACCTTCTCGCTATCCGTCATGTGCTTTCTAAGGTTGCCTAATCTATTGATAATTTCTACAAAATGATTAAGCATAATGGAAATTGACTCACCTTCCTTCATAACAAACATTTCATAGTCATGGAGAAGCATGTTGATCTTTATTTCTCAAACTTGGTTGGTTCCTTCGTGAGTGATGCGTAGTCTTTCCCACGTATCTTGAGCACTAGTGCATGAGTTCACTCGATTTCTTTCCTCAACTGTGAGAGCGCAATATATCAACTTCATGGCTTTTACGTTGATGTAGGCTTGCTTCTAATCATTGTCATCATATTCTAGCTCCGTCTTTACCTCACCATTTTCATTTAGTGGAACGTGTGGACTGAAGATTATGATCCTCCAATACTCCACTCCCTTGCTTATGATATGGTATTTCATAGGATTTTTTCAAGAAGAATAGTTAGTACCATTAAAAAGAGCAGGGCGATTATTTGTGTTACCTTCTTTCGCTAGGTTGTTGTGTGTCAAACTCAGTGCTATCCCTGGATTTTTTTTGCTCTGATACCAATTGAAAACGATCTAGAAGGGGGGTTGAATAGATCTTTTAAATTTTTCTCAAAGTTCTACAAAACAAATAGTTAAAACACACAAAACAAACAAACAAATTGAAATGTAAAAGAGTAGAGAAGAGAGGTAAACACAATGTTTATAGAGGTTCGGTGCTAAGACCTATGTCCTCTACCTAAGCTTCCACTTAGGATTTTGGCAAAACTCTTTACTACACACTTTTTAGTTCAGTGTGAACTCTTCCAACCCAATTTGATTTCCGACTCAAGCTACACCTTACACACGATCTGTTTTTCGGCACAAATCCTACCTTCCAAGTGATTCTCCTCTAATCACTCAACTCACAATAACAATGATAGAAATTAAAGTAGTAAAGCTTAGTACAGCTGAATATAATTGAATATGCTAAGAACAAATTTTGATCTATAGTGAGTATATTTCACTTTTGGACTTCTGTATTTGATCTTTTGAAGTTCTATCCTTTTTGTAGGCTTCAAGATGTTTTCTAGACGTTGTAGAACTCTTCTAGCCGTTGTAAAATGCTCTTAGCCGTTGTAAGAAGATTTTTGTTGCATTTGTAATCAATTGACTAAGTCAGATTATGTTCAGCTGCATTAATAGTCGACTAGTCAGTGTGTAATAGTCGACTAGTACATTATATAGTCAACTTGTCTTCAAGAATCAGTCGATTAGTACCAACATTTTTCATAAACCTTTCTGCTCCGCTCTTCAAATAGTCGACTAATAGGCTAATAATTGACTAGTTCATTTATCCAACTGATAGGTCTGTTGTCAATAGTCGACTTACAACGTGATGGTCAACTTGTCTCAACTCCGACTAACAGATCTGATTATTATTTTTCGAATTGCAACTTGTTGGTCGACTAGTACTGGCATCAACTGGCAGATCTCACATAATCTTCAATCTTTGTTTGTTGAGATGCTAATTTGAATTCGTCATACACAATTTGCATGTTGTTTATCTCTTGCACGTTGAAGTATGATTCTCAATATTGCAATCTTGATATGCACAAATCCCTTATTTGAATTTCAATCCAAATACCTGACATTATTTCTTAACCAATTCTTTAAGTTTTATTATTATCAAAACATAAAAGGATTTAATTTGCCAACCTTCATTGATCCAATAGTAAGATCTATAATTTAGAGATGCAGTCGGGTCAGAAGTCATGTCTATTACCTAGAGTAAGACCCATGGTGTGAGCTATGAACATGGGACAAACCATGTTTTAAACATAACAAAATGCATTTAAGGGTAGAAACCTTAAATTTTCTAGAGAACTTTAGCCTTCTTTTGGAGAATACATGTTTAAGAAATATTTTTAAACAACAAAAGCTATGGTTAACATTTGGAGGGTTCCTATAAACCTTGAGTAATCGATTTTAAGCTTTTTCTTTCACTAGAAACCCAAGATCTGAACTTCATTTCAGCTAATCAAAATATTATTGAATTTAGAAAGTTCATCTAAATTTACTCGCATTATAATTTCTTTATTTTTTTTTAAAATTGATTTTCTTGTTTTGAACATATTTAATGTCTGCTATCAGGAATAAGTTGCTTAGCAGTGTCTTTGTGTAGACCAAGAGCCCGCATGACTGCTTACACGACAATGACTCCTTCCTAATCAAGTAGGTTAGATTCGTGAACTGGCTGCAGTAGAACCTATCGCTTCTGGGTACCCATACAGAGAAGGGAGAGATTAAGCATAAGAAGAAGAAGAGACATGAGGGAGAATCTGTTAGAAAGAGGCATGGTGGCAACGTGGCGTGAGGAGGAGAAGCGGAACCATTTGATGAGAGAGAGGCTTAAAGCGAGTGAGGAAAATCCAGCCTGGATGCAATTTTCCTTTCTTACTACGTTTATAAATACTGTTACTCTCATGTCTTATCCTACCCTAGCTTGTATATGAAACACAACAGAAGGTAATCCTACAAGTCCTATTATGTATTTAGCCAAAATCGGAGTCTCAATCAACATCAGCATAAACATAGCAAGACACCCAGAAGCGCCACCAGGCAGGATGCAAAGAGATTAGTGGCTCATTTTAAAACAAGTAAGACTTAATTGTTTGCCTCAAATGTAAAATATTAGGGGCCGTTTGGTTCCACTTTTGTTTTTCTGTTGTTGTTTTTAGTTTCTGTTTCCTGTTTTTAGTTTCTACTTTTTTCGTAAAAAAACGAAAACCTGTTTGGTTGAGATTTGCAATATAAAAACAGAAAACAAAAACCTGTTTGGTTGAGATTTCTAATAAAAAATTGAAAATAAAAATATGTTTAGTTTTTTTTATTATTCTTATTCTTATTCTTATTATTATTAATTAATTTAATTATTATTAAGTTATTCTCATTATTATTATTATTATTATTTATTTTTTAAATAAGTTATTCTTATTATCATTAATTTTTAAAAAGTTATTATTATGATTATTATTTTTTTATTATTAATTTTTAATAAGTTATTATTATTATTAATTTAGTATTATTATTATTATTAATTTTTAATAAGTTATTATTATTATTTATTTTTATTTTTATTAATTATTGTTATAAATTTTCTACTTACTATTATTAATTTTATTATAACAAATTAATTATCTTATTATTATTATTATTAATGATTAATAATTAATAATTAATAATTATTATAAATTTTGTACTTTATTATTATTATTATTATTATTAATCGAGATAGATAATAGGAATATGTTGTTTTTCTGTTGAAAAAAACACGTTGTCAAAATTCAGAGAAACGATGTTTTTTTATTTTTGTAAAACTGTTGTGGTTTTTTTTATTTTCAAAAACAAAAAATCGTAACAGAGTAAACCAAACACGTTTTACTGACCTGTTTTTCTTTTTACAAAAACGACAACAAAAAACAGAAGAAACAAACAGAAACAAACAGCCCCTTAGTTAAATACTTTTTTTTATAGAATTTACAGATTATTCACACAAACTATTTAATATCGTGTAAATAGACATATTGGTTAAAAACATGTACTTATTATCATTGTCAAAAGGCCACCAAGCATTAGGAGCAAAGCTTTCCTGAATGAGGTCACAGGTCAGAGTCAGACTAGTCTAGAATTGTCTGTAGTCTCATAAATTGAACACCCAAAAAGGAGATCGTCCTATTAAATCGAACACATAAATTTCTCTATGACCAACCAAAAACATAATCAAGAACGTAGACCAATGCCAGGGAAAAGGGGTAGAGGAGGTAAGCCAAACCACATGTCCAGAGGGGGAATGTACTGCGGAAGCTAGCAAAAGCACCCATCATAACACAAACAATAAAAATAACTAACACTTCTGATGAGAAGTCCCATGTCAATCCCCTTATGTAGACAAGGGCCAAGAAAACTGATAGGCAAAGGAGGTTATTCATCGTCACCGCTCCATAAAGCTGTGAAAAAAAAGGGAGAGAAACTTACAGTTAACACTAGGCAACCACAAGAGTCCTTGGTACATGCAACAGGTATGATCAACGTTGTAATGGAGATGATCAAAGACAAGCTAAATTACTTATGAGAAAAGTAAAAAAGGAAAGAAGACAATGAGTACAAAGACCAAGAATTCTGCAGTCAGTTGACTTCACCTAATTCCTGGAAACTTCTTCATCTGATAAAAGAAGACTAGGAACTATTGTTGATTGATTGCCCAAAGAAGCTCAAAATTTCAGCTTATAGTACAAGACCATAGTTAATAATATGCATTGAAAACTATCTACCCCTGAAAACTGAACCAATAAATGAAAATTTTCCCCAATTATCTTCTACGAGAAATGGAGGTAATCCTTGGTACAACACTGAGGATATCCAATGGAGTAAAGGATACTCCAAGATTAGGAGAGGGTCACGTACATCTGTTGCCTCCCAATACCAAAACACTGGTACTCTAGTGGTTTTGGAGATTACAGGTTTGTACTTAGCCTCATATTTGAAACATTCATCAACCTTTAATAAACAAACTTCAGCAACATTCCGAGACCTCATGCTCTCAGGTTATCAACCGTCTACATACATCACCAAACCTCATAGACTAACAGATAGGAGATGTGGTAAGAACACCAACCAAACTTAATTTTTAATTCTTCAAAAGGAAATCACAAAAAAACTCCAAGTTCTCACTTTTTTTTCTATGGGTCTCAAAAACCAATAAAATAGGACTAACCAAAGCAACTAACTTGCAGTCACTGACATAACATTAAAGGGCATTAATTTGTTGAATTGTTTATATAGTTTGCAATAAAAGTGGAACTCTAGAATTAAAAGTGAGAAACCAACCTCAGAAAATGTTAGAGAGGCAGTTCTCTTCTGTTTACGGCTAGCAAATATAATAGCTGAAACAGCTTCACTAGAGTTGGTGGCCAAAGGCAGCGCAATGAAAGATATGAAAAAGGTAGGAATACTTGTTGCATCTGAAAAGTTGTTAACAGCATCAACTAGGGGATCAGCAAATACAGCTGCGATAACTGTTCCAAGCAACAACATTAGCATTGCTTTAATAAAGATATTTCTGCGATTAGCAACAACTTCAACAGCTTCCTCTTGTTCTTCTTCTTGCTGCTCAGGACCCAACAATGCATGCTCTCTCATTGTTTGCTGTACAAAAATTTAAAAGTCGATATTACTCTAGAAGTAGAAGACACTAAACCAAATTTTGAGTTACCATAGAGCCACTTACCGCGTGAAAGTCACTTATGAACTTCATTGTATGAGGACCAGGATCTGCAGTGGCTGAAGCCCCTGCTTGCCTTGCTTCATTTAGCCATTTGATGACCCCAGCAAGAAACTCATCCTCATCAATGCTTTGATCATTAGAGGTATCGAAATCTCTCATCACTTCAGCCACTGTATTGTCTTTATCAAGGTCTATCTCCTCAAATCGGATTCCAATTATGAGGGCTTTTAACTCGGATGCAGAGACTTTCTTATCGTTATTCACATCAATTGCCTCAAATAATCTGCCAGCAGTAAGCACCAATAAAGGTCAGAAATCTTTTAGAAATAGCAACTGGTAAAAAGCCAAGTATAACTTTGGCTGTCTGCACTTACTTTTTTATTACTTCTTCATCAGGTTGACCATCATCAGTAAGGAGCCTTCATAAAGATCTCTGTTTCAAATGTTGTAAAATTCCAGACATCACATGTTTGAGCTTTGCATAAGCAAGTCGTCTTTTTTGGATCCAAGGCTGGAAGACCTGCCCAATATGACATGGGAAACTATTAACTATCAATCTGAAGATGGAACTCCCAGTTATATATCAGGCCATGAAGAGGTAGCTCAAAGCTCATAATGGAGCAAGGTGCGAAGTCCTTTTTCACTAAATAGTTGCATGGATTGCAGAAACACAGTATACTTTGACATGAATGCTAAAATTATATTGTTATACCCAAAATTGGTCATTTATATAAGCTAAAAAAAGGAAAGATGTGACATGCATCCACAGGGAAGGAGATTAGCTATTCAAACCGTGCTGCACTTCTCGTTAATGAAGATGGCACAAACACAAAATATCTTGTAAATACTCCAGCTAAAAGGTGTACAGACATATAAATAAACCAGGTAAAATACAATTCCATTTTAACATTTTTGTGACTAATCATGATATTATTTAAAGGTCAAACGCTGCAAACTCAACCTGCACAGAAATATCAGTTGCATGTGCTGGGCTGCAGCTTTAGATCCATGCATCTCTAATCTACTTCAAATGGGGAAGACCATGAAAGGATTCATATCAAAGTAATGCCAAACCACGTATTCAAGATGTGATAAGTGATAATATGGTTCATCTGACCAAAATCTCATGGATGTTGCAGGCTAGTATTGACTCAATAAACTGCAAAGAAAAAGAAAAAATTCAAGATGCATCATTTCCATTTGGAAAACCCAGTTACCTGATAAAGGCAATATGAAATTAGCATTGCAAGAGATAAAATTAGGGCAATCAGAACTGCTAAGTGCCTTCCTGAGCTTGAATGAAGTGCTTGTGGTAATTGAACAACAAGAAATGGTATAACAGATATTGCCATTATTCTTGCAGCATAGCAAGTCCAAATGTCTGTACTAACACCACTACCTACAACCATGCAGAACAATATGTTTAATGAACTGTGTCAGATGTTCACATGCCTTGCAACATTAAATCTTCTATACAAATCCAAAACATGTTCCATTTATTGATTGTGACATTATGCAGAAAGACGTTTGTTTTTGTTAAATGTTTTATATAAACAAAAAGAAAGAGAAATCTTTAGCTTCATAACCCAACACTTGCAATTTACAGAAATTTTCGGTCTGAAATTCGTAACTTTCAGTATTTACATTTGGCATCCCCTAACCAAGAGAACCAAGCTCTATATGTCCGTGCTTTTCTAGCTTTCTCCTCAGTATTAGATTGGTTAATGAGACTTAGTTGGAATTGGTCCGTAGTTACTTAAGCTAAGGTGTACTATTCAGAATTAGCTTTACTGATACTCGTAGTCCAAGTTGTCATAAGTTTATGTTCACTTGGTGGGCCTTCTATATTTCTTCAAATTAGAAAAAGAAAACAAAAAACAGATTCTGATCCAGAGATATCTTTGAATGTCTCATGTACTCTTCGATCCCTCACCCCCTTAACAGTTTAACTGATGCTCCAGTAGACAAATGACATTGAGACATGCAAAATGAGCTGCATGATATGCATCAGTCGTCTTCAGAGTTATAGTTAAAGTGATTGGGCCAATTGCCTTAAAATCAATACAGTTAAATCAACGGTGCTTTGAAAATTTTATACCGACAATTGCTCCCTCCCGAGCGAATTGTGAAAAAGAATAACATACCAGTTAAACTAAATCCCTTAGTATTTTTTCCATCAATCGCAATATCGTCAGACTCCCGAATGTCACATTTTCCAACTATTACACATGATCCCCATATAAGAGTAAGAAGCATGACAGTTGAACCAGCCATCAAGCCCATTCCAACTGAGACCTGACTTTGAGCTGTTGCAGCAGTTCCTGAGATTCCAGATACTATAAAACAAACAAAAAAGAATGAAAAACAATCATTTAGAGGGGACAAAAAAAGAAACAGTTTCAAGCGGTAAAATATAAAACTGAGGACAGGGAAGTCAGTGGTCCACAAAAATAAAATATTAAAGTGTTAATCACTACAATTCATAGAAGTATATGAGCACGAGCAAAACTACACATGAACCACACAAAAAGAATGAAGATAAAGAGAAAGGAATATGGTAAGAGTTAAAAAGGAAGAAGGCATCAAAAACAGATAAGAAAAGGTCTATTCAACAAAGATAAAGACAGAAGTTGAAGTTTCAGAATCTATGAGAAAGTAAAGGTAACTTAATTATAAAACGGGTGAAAGGAAATCTGCGTGATGAATCACAAACTGGCTTATTAGATCCAAACATTTCAAGTTTTTCTTGATTTATAATATTCTCATTTTGTCCATTAGTTAAAATGGACATAAACTTGGTTCATGATTGGACAATAAATCTTCAAAGTCTACGTCTCTATTCCTTAATTAGTTTAGTGGACAGAATGTCATCACGAAAATTTCTAAGGAAAACTATAGTCCAATTTTTGAATTACCGAAAATGAGCATGGCATCAGGAAGAGCGCCGAGCATGGGAAGAAACAAGCCTCCGACGATACCGGGTCCCAGAATCTCTAGCAAAAGCTCGCTGCCGTTGGACAAATAGGTAGCAGCCAAGAACATGAGGTATCCATAAACTAATGTCAAGAACAGGTTGCCCAGTGCTGTCTCGGTGCATGGCAGGAACCCGTAAGATTGCTCGCAAGACGAGGAAGACGCACGAGGCAGAGTCAGGTGGGGTGGATCCAGGAAATGGCTGGAGTGTAGGCCATCGGAGAGTAAATGATGAGGGAGAACTCGGGAATGGACGGTTGTGATGAGAAGAAGAACAAGAACTAGAGAGACGAGAAGGGAGAGGGAGAGGCTGATGGATGAAGACATGGTAATGATGTGACTGCAGCGGTGTCTGAGGAGATGCTTTCAGTTGAGTGGGAGTGGAAACATTTGGATAAATGAGACAAGAAAAAGACAAAGAAAGAGCAGATGATGAGAATATGAGATGCTTCCACTTGAGTGGGATTGGGATCGGAAAAATGTGAAGAAAGAGCAGAGGTCCAGAGGAGATGGCGCGACGAGGACGTACTCCTTTTTAACATGCAAATGCGAAGGGTATGTATGTATGGAATTATGATGATATGATACAATTTTAAGGCAGCAACCATTTGGTACGGTGCTCTCTCTACTCATCCATACCAAGTATTTGTATTGCTTGCCATACCGATATTAGGTTACTGTACAATACAACATCATCCCCATCTCATCTTTGCTTTTACTGATTGTGAAACCTAATTTTCCTATTAGCCTACAATCCTCCATTTAGTGCTTCTAACTAATTAAAGAAGTGCATAATTATTTTCCAAGAGATTCCTTTATTCTATTTTTATTTTCCATTATTATATTTCTATAAGGAAAAAAATGTTACATATCTAACCTGTAAATATAATGCATGTTTCATATCTATCTATTTAAAATGGCTTCGACTAAACAATGCTTTGCAGTTAGCACCGAGAATTCATTCTTGGCGACTGTTTTCGACTAAACAATGCTACAGAAAAGTCAGTCTTGACAGCACAGAGAAGTCATTTTTGGCAACGGTCGTATAAATTTTTTGTACAGTTTTATTTTATTTTATTCGATCTTATAAAATTTTAGTTATTTAATTCTACGTAAATAAATAGTTGAGATTTATTAAATATAATAAAATATCTTAATATTAAATAGAGAATCTGAACTCGAAAACGGCAACGGCACCCAGTGACTGAATAAATTAGTGGTGTTATTAAATGTTCTGCCGCAGATTGACGGCACAAATAAGCAAATGTTTGTTTGTTTTTTTTGGATCAAAGGAAACGGTGACAAATAAGGGGAAGGAAGAGAGAGAGGTTGATGGATTAGTAGAGCACGTGCCATTCATTTCATCCGATCCGGTCTCTCAGCCGCAAGTGGTTGAGTTGACCAAAATAAAGTATTCAAAGTATCCTATCCAATTCTATAATTCATTTTCTTGTTCGGATTAATTGCTACCATTTTCACTTTATAATTCATAAACAAGAACGGACTCCAGCAAACAGCAATAAATATAATGTGATGGTTTTTAGCTCAAAGGCAACTGTCATCTTTTCCCGCTGAAATTACATTTCATATTTCTACTAGAGGAATCGTTTTCCTTTTTCTTACATGAGAAGGAAATTTTTAATGTCAAAGTCACGTTATTATTGATTGAAGATAATGTTCTTGTTGTTTTTCAATTTTCTTTTTTTTTTTGAAAATTAAAGCTAATTCTATTAAAGAATAATAAAGAAAATAAGTTTATTGGAGAGTAAAGATACTCTCCTATTACAAGATGAGGCAACAATACACTACAATGAATGGATAACCATCAACAAATTAGGCTACCAAGTGAGACCGAACAATGGTGTACTAAACAGACCCACTAAAGAATTGGACGATAGAGTATGAAGTAATGGCTAGTTAAAACAACATCGAACCAAGATGAAGTGTAAAAGAGTTAAATGCTCCCCATCCTTCCTTTAGAAAGTTTTGAGGAGAGCTGATATTCTGTTTAACGTCAGTATGTCTTATTCTGTCCAAAAAAAAATGAGGACATTTTTTCTTAAAAATTGGCTAACCTCGCGAGGCTGACTCACTTCTCCTTTTTAAGCCAAAAGCCAAGTCGCCGCTGACAAAGACGAAACTTGGCTTTGACAAATACCCATTTTATTATTATAAACATTTGGCTTTCAACGTTATTGTTTTTATATAGTTTCAACTATATAATTGTTGTTATTATTATCAACAATTAGAAATTAATTAAATTGATTATTATTAATTTAATTAATTAATTAATTTTATTTCCATTATTATAAGAACAGTTAAATAATTATTATTAAATAACTAATTAACTATAATTATATTTATTGCAGATTAAATAATGAATGTTATAAAATTTTAATTATTAAATTTATTATTAATAATAATGTTATTTAACTATTATTATCATCATTATTATTAATATTATATTTATTAACAATTCACTTATTATTATT
This sequence comes from Erythroxylum orinocense, assembly GCA_025531955.1. Lineage (NCBI taxonomy): Eukaryota > Viridiplantae > Streptophyta > Magnoliopsida > Malpighiales > Erythroxylaceae > Erythroxylum > Erythroxylum orinocense. The sequence continues at coordinate 26,054,701 of JANZLX010000005.1, forward strand.
AGTAATAGTATTATTATTATAATTATAATATTCGTTATGATAATTAAATTTATAAATTATTTTAATTATTATTATTATTATGAAATTTGTTATAATTAGTAATTTTCTTCTCATTATTATTAACTTTATTATTTTAATTAAATTTATATTTCACATAATTTTTAGTTATTATTATTATTAATAATTAATTAATTAATTAATTATATTTGCATTATTATAACAATTGTTAAATTATTATAAATAAGTTACTACTATTATTAAATTTATTGAAGAGTAATTATTAAATTGAATATAATTATTATTAAATTCCTTGTTAATATAATTTTATTAATCTTTTTGTTATATTTATTATTTTAATTATTATTAGTAATAGTATTATTATTATTATTATTATTATTATTATTATTATTATTATTATTATTATTATTATTATTATTATTATAACATTCATCATGATTATTAAATTTATAAATTATTTTAATTAACTTGAAATATGTTATAAATGGTAATTTTCTTCTTCTTATTATTAACTTTATTATTATGATTAATTTTATATTCCTTATAATTTTATTCTAACCTACATAACTACTTATTTCT
>JANZLX010000005.1:26066382-26078662 GCA_025531955.1 Erythroxylum orinocense
CAACAAAGTAAAAATTGCCCTTACCTTTATCCTTCACCAAATTCGAACTTTCTTGGCTCTAAAGGAAGCTCTCATCCTCCTCTTTCTTTTTCCTTCTTGACTAAACATCAAAATCCATCTTAAAAACTTAGAAAAATCAAGACCTAACTTTCTTCTTCTTCTCTCCAAAAGAACCGAAACTCTCCTCTCTTCTTTCTTTTTCTCTTCTGTTTTTCTAAGTCCCACGACAACTCTCTTCTTCTTCTATTTAAACAAAATCCCACTTCACTTGTTTTTCCCTTTTTACCTTTCATTTAAGCCTTAAACTATTAAACCTTAAGTGATCTTCCCACTCTACCCTTATTTTATCTTTAAAACTGACATCTTAACTCCTTATTTTAATTAGGTAAACGAAACAATTTGATAACACTTCCTTCTAGAGCAATTTTCCTCTCTGTTTGATCTTTCTATAGACACCAAAATCACTCAATTTGGTTCAGAAATTAAGGAGTTATGGCCAAAACACATTAAGACCAAAACTAAACCAAGACTTAACACTACATGTAACTGCACTCCAGAAATTGAACATCTTAGGGGCTAAATTGAACTTCGATCCCTTTAGAACATTTATAGATCCATATCTGTAGTTTAATTAGCAATAAGAATCAACTCAAGCAGAGCTCTATAGCTCAAGATATCTCCAAATTACTGAAGCATGTTCAGACTTTTTCAACCGGTCTGCTCACTTTGATCGATCGGACGAAAATCAGATCGATCGGATGTCGGACGAAAAAGTTATGGCCAAAAGAAGGAAGAGAGGTCGGTCGGCCAAAAACTTTTGAAAAATGGCTGAGTGGGACGCGCCAGCGCTCGCTTGCCCGAGCGTGCGGGCGCTCGCTTGCCCGATTCCGAACTCCTAACTTCTAACCTTCATATCTTTTGACTCCGAACTCCAAATTTTACAAACTTGGTACCGTTGAAAAAATAAAAGATAGATCTACCATTTTCACAAAGGACTCAAAAGCAAGTTCGGTCTCGAAAGGGGTCAAAAGTTCAGTCCAAGGTGATCGATCGACAAGCTCCTCACAATTAGTACCAAAACTTGTAAACATCATAACTTTTGACTCAGAACTCCAAAGTTTACAAACTTGGTGTCTATGGAAAGGTAAAAGAATGTTCTACAACTTTCATGAATACTCCAAGAACAAATTCCATCTCTATGAGGGTCAAAATTCCAATCAAAGTTTCTGCCCTGAAATTTCCATACTAAACAACATTCAAACTTCAAAAATTCATAGCTTTCAACTCCCACATCCAAAAATGTTATGTTATACCTTATTGGAAAGCTATGAATTTCCTCTACAACTTTCAAGAAGGCTACTTGGCCCAATTCAAATCATATCAATCCATAATTTGCCTCAAAACTAGTATACACAAAACCTACCCTTACGGGCATTTTCAAAAACAAAGCAAAATAAACTTAAATTCGAATGGTCATAACTTTCATTCCCGATATCGAAAAATATCATACTTTATAGCGATATAAGGCTATTAAGAAAATCTATAACTTTCATGAAGATCATTTTATCAAAATCCTTCCAGATCAACCCAAAAAAATTCATGAAAGTTTCAGCTTACAATTCACTTTCTGCTACTATTCATCCCAAACAAAATTCAAACTTACAATCGTCAAAAACCAAATCAATTTTTTCCACATCAATTTCAGTAAAGTTCCCACAACACATACTTAACATATGATAAATCATTAGAATCCTCCATAACACTCAAGGGAGCTAATAGAGTACACCAATCCACATCAAATCCAGAAATTGTCTCAAAATTACAACAAACACCATTCTACTCATTAGACAAGGCCATGTTCAAAACCATTCTACATTACCTTTTTATTAAACATATGCAAAACACAAGAAAACTCAATGTCTTTCATTTCATCAAATGCTCATAGATTCATTCATATTTTTCATTCATTACAAGGAATCATACCATATTTCCTCATTAAATTTCATTTAATAATTTCTAATTTTCAAGAAAAGTTCGGGGTCCAACATTTTCTTCCAATTATGCCCCATCTTAGTCTTGTTCTCTCAATTTTATCCTTCTTTTGTCTTTTATGGCTCTACTCCTTTAAGTCATTTAACTCCTTAAGCTAATTTAATTCTAACACTTCATTCTAACCTTTAATTTCAACTTTCCATACCCTATTCATACTTGCAAATTTAATGACTCAACTCTAAAAAAATAATAAAACAATTAAATCAAAATAAAGAATAAATAAAAAAATTTGGGGCCCAACAAACACCCCCCCAATAACCTAAACACCAATTCTTTTCATTTCAAAAGCTTTACACACACACTCTTTGGGATCAACCTAGACTCATCACTAGCTATAATTTTAAGTTTAGTAATTTTGTGTACTGTTACGATGCACTATCAATAGGTTAACTCATATATGTTATGGTCCTTCTTTAAAGTTCTCCATCAAATAAACATCATTAGAGAATTTAAACACAAAGGCGTCCTCTTTGGTAAGAAGAATAAAGTTGAACCTAAGGGAAGAAGGGTCTTTTGTATATGAAATACTCTAAAAGAGAAGAGGACCAAGATGATATGCCTATTTAAAGGACTTCAATTGGGAGAGAGATAACCCTATTAACCAACAGGCTCTGAAAATGAGTAAGCTTGTCCCTTCTCAAAGACGTTGCAACTCTTTCACTCCAAGATTTAAGCTTTTCTGAAGCTCCTTGCTCCCTTTACTTGTTACAAGAATCCATCTTTTCTCCAAATCTCTCCTTTTCCATTATTGTGTACTAAAGAATGAAATTCATCCCCCTTAAAACTGTTGTTTAAGTTTAGAGACTCATCATTTGAAAATTCATCATTGTAACTCTCATCTAAAACTGGGAATAACAAAATTGGCACGGCCCAGCCTGGCCTAGGTTGATCAGTTCACGAGTTGAAATTGCTCAGTCAAACCAGGCCATAGGTTGCAGCACGACGTGAAGGTATAAACGACATCGTTTTTAATTTTTTTTAAAAAAATAAGTTTGGGCTTGATCGGGCCAACCCTCTTATGGCCCATTAGGCTGGGGGCCAGGCCATGGGTTGACCAACCCGTAGGTGGAATTGAGCCCTGTCAGGAGCAGCCCAAGCCCAATCCAGCCCAATGCCATCCCTATTTAAAACTCCTGGTGATCTCTGACCTATTCCAAAAGCATTCCCACATGATTCCCCCCTAAAAAAACTGGAAAATCTTGTGGCACCTTAGGCTATAGCAAAGCCTTTTAACCAAAAGGAGAAATTTGAAGAAAATTAATTGAGTACATAAGCATAATTACTTTAGTTCTAGAAAATACAGAACTTTCATACATATTAACAAGATCTCTAATGAAAATAAAAATTAAAAATAAAACTAAACTAAAGATAAATCAAGCCACCAGAAATAAATCAAAACAATTAATCAAGAGAAAAAAAGATTAAATAAGCATTTAGAAAAGAGCCTCACTAGTATCATCTTTGTATTCGTGATTCAATTTACTAAAAATAACATATAATCTAGAATGGAAAATTTTCTTAACTTATGAAATTGGTCTGTCTCGAGTCACCACCACCAATTCTCAAAGTTGATTAACCAATATCTATATTCGATTAAAACTTTATAGGAACTCATTGGACTTTATGAAAGTTACTAAAAGGTTCAACCGTATCTCTAGAGAGTTTATGTATGCTTATTTCAAGCAACTCGGAATATCTAATATTTGGGCTACTCATATATATGTTCTCTCGATTTTCCAACGTACAAATTAAGATATGATCTAATTGGTAACTTTAATTACATCATCATTAAAAACATTCAAAGATATTTCTCAAAACTAAAACTCACATCATAAACAAAATTGAATAATCTATATGAAGACAATAACTAGGGTTCCTTCCTATCTTGACATATGAAATAATGATCGAATCATCATGTTGTTAGGCCAATAATCACAATCAAAATAAAAAAGAAATAAAAATAGATTAAGAGTTCTTATTATCTCTATTTGTTGATATGATCCGCTCAAATTAGGGTAAAATTCAATCTTCTCTCTTAAAAGCAAGGTCTTATTTTCCTCGTGGTAGCTAACCTAATCTAAAATATAAAATAATACCAAAAGTCTCTCTCAAATTAAGTTTCCACATCTATTTATATAAAATTTGTACCTCAAACAAGGTTTAAGGTATAGTTGTGTCCTCATTCATTTTTTGACTTCTTTTCTAAAAAGGGACGAACATCTAACATGCTTGTATCATAGGTTGTGTATCTTCCATTTCTTTTTTCAAGAGAGAAATAGAATACGGCAAACTGATGTCTTTAGCTGTGTATCTTTCTATTTCCTTTTCCTAAACTTACATAGGTTAGGATATGACTATATCTTACATCTTGCATCTTTAAAAAATGTCTTTTATTACACAATCTCCCTTTAATCGTGTATTAGACCGTCTAATAAGGATGAAATATGACTTTTTCCCCTCCTTATATTTAATTCTTTAGACCTACTTTATGTCTAAATACACATATTATGACTATATATTTTTATAGAGGTGACGATTGCAAAATAAAATTATTGGGAAAATTATGGACTATTTAGATACGCTAGAAAAATAAGAATAAGATTTGGGATAAGATTTATCAAGAACTAGAGGGGGCTACAAGAAAATCATAATTCACGGTTGACCAAACTCTGGCCAATATGTGCAATATATATCAAATGCAAGAAGCTACATGAATTTAGTCATGGGTAATGGGCATATCGGGGACCATGTTACTAATCCCAGAGGAAGTTGTGAGATCCATACTGTGTGGGTACATGCAAACTAACAGCTGTGTACTATTCTCGTAGGAAATAGCGAGATCAACATTTTAGGGGCAAAAGCGTGCCAGATACCGTGTTTTTCCCCCCATAAAGAAGCAGAGAGATCCAGGACCATGATCTAAACTGCGTCCTATTTCCAAAATAGCGTGTGACCTCTACTTTAAAGTGCTAAAAGCTTAGGTTTAGTATATCTCCTTATATTAAGAAGTGTCGTCTTTATTCTTTCTTCATTTCTTTTCTCATATGTAGCCCTGCATGACTAATTTTCTATATTTAATGGAAGGAAACAAAAATCTTGGGATGTATTACGTTATGAAATTTGATTTCAATTCGTATATTCGGTATCAATGATTTTTTAATATTTATTTTTAAGATTGCTATAAATGCCTATTAATATGTACTTGATGAAATGTATTGGTAGATCAAATACAAAATATGTAATTGTTTAATCCCTTCGATCTCCAAAGCAACCAAGATTTTGTGAATTATTGCATAATATGACTCTTAGACCTTAAGAAGAACAATTGATTGAAATGAATACAACATTGTAGGTTTTACGTTGTTCTATTTTATTAATCTCTCTAGTTTATAACATTATCACTCAATCTATGTCTATAGATTATTCAATGGCTACGATTAATTACAATATGTATTCTTTTAGTTAACTACAATTACATAGAGATAAGAATTGATATCTTAATATTAACCGCTGGAAGGCTATCCAGGATCTCTGGAATGAAAGGAGAGCTGTATTGTGTTGATGGCTGATCCGGACGGGAATTCATGGTCATATTGATTCGATCGTCTACGATTTTTTCAAGAGTTTTAACAGAATGGCGATCGACCATCATACCTATCTGCCGAGCGGGGGTTTTTTGATGTTCCGTTTGAGATTGTAAGATTTGACGAATCAGTAGATCAGCCGCTTCCTCTATTTGTCATTGGGTGAGAGAGATTTGTTGTGGAGTGGGAGGGATTGTGTTTAGGGGGTGTTGGATGTGAGGGTGTGAATTGTTTCCAGCGTCATCCTCCAAAGCTACACTCTGCTCTTCTTGATCTCGATTTTGGGGTGATGATTGATCATTCGGATGTGAAGATTATGTTTGGTTATTTAGGTTTAATGGGGGTAGCTCGTCTGTGCTAGAGTTTTGGGTGATAGGTGGAGGACGGATCTGGAAATCATGATGCGTCGGTGGAAGGGCGGCAGGTAATCGCAAGCCCATTCGTTGTAGTGTAAGTGTCGCGACAGAGGCTATATCAGGATTTGTTGCTGCTGCCTGACTTACCTAAGTGCTTCTGGACGTGGTACCCTGACACCCGGCCCCATGGTAGGCGCCAACTGGTTCGGTCTGATTTTACTGAGGCTAGACGCCATTGTTTGGGTCTATAAGTTCAGTTAACTTCAGCTAGGAAATATCTGCAAAAATAATAGAAGACACACCGGGGGTTGACGCCAGCCGACCCCTCCAATACTTAAGTCTGTTCTTTGGTCATAGTTTTTGTGGCTGTGAATGGAGAATATTAAGGTTTTGGTGTCACACCTGCGTCATGATAAGGTAGTGAACTTATATAGTGAATACCTGCCGGATTTAGCTCATCATCTTGAGAATGGGTCGATCGGTCCATATTGGGCCTAGGCCTAGCACGACCGACCCAACCAGATTTCAATAATAAACCTCCAAATTATAAATTGATTGATCTTGCATTGATGATCAGTATATAATTCCTAAGTTGTCCAAGATTTGTTGTTTATTGATTTTTCCTTATCTTAATTTGCATTATTTCTTAAACACACACACATATATAAATATAGATATTACTGCAAAGTTATAAGGTATTCATTTTAGTTGCACATGACAACATGCCACTGCGTCTTCATCTTGAGATTGTTTGAGAGGAACACTACTTTAACCACGATTGTGTTTAGCTAAAATTAATATTTTCTTCAAATTTTCACTTATAATTTCCTTCAATTCTCAGTAATTAGCTCATCCTATAACAATGTCTTTGTAATTACCTAAAAACTATTTAAACTAACTTAATTTAGGCATAAAAGCATAGCAAAACAATAGTGAAATATATATACGTCTTATGTACATAAGAGTATTTTCTATATTTGTGTCCTTTTCTAAAACTTTTTATCACTCGTAAAAAATGTTAATGTATGGTGTTATTATAAGCTTATCTAAATGTTTAATATTGCTTAGGACCAATTTGGATTGATTTAAATGAAACATAAAGTTTGAGGTGTAATTAATTCTAAATTATCTAATTAAACTTTTGACTAACGAAGGAAAGAAAGTTTACTTAAGCACGACACCTTTGCATTAAGGGGTAGAAGATGTAAAAGAGATCTCACGTGAAATAGAAAATACATTTAGTACCAAGAAAAAGGGGAACAGACATCTTTTATTGATCCCAATAATTATAATAATATTGTTCTTTTCGGCGCTCAAGTACATGACCCGACCCGGCCCTGACTAGTGAGGGAAGGAAGGAAGAACAGAGAGGGAAACGGACTACTACGACTATACTAGCAGACGACCAGGAGATTCAGACTAAGCGGTGCTTTTGGTCTCCTAGATGGCGGCGTACAGAGCTGACGAAGACTACGACTATCTATTTAAAGTAGTACTCATCGGAGACTCTGGTGTTGGCAAATCAAATCTTTTGGCTCGCTTTACTCGCAATGAATTCAGCCTTGAATCCAAGTCCACCATAGGCGTTGAATTCGCAACCCGTAGTATCCACGTGAAAAACAAAGTTGTAAAGGCCCAGATTTGGGATACTGCCGGCCAAGAAAGGTTTGCATTTTCATATGGTTTCAATATCGTCCTGATCTGCTTTGGTTTCCTAAGAAATGTGTGCAAACATGTTGACATTTTGGGGTTTCCTGTTTGATTTTATTGTTTAGGGAAGATTCTCTTTCTAGGGGGACTTTGTTTTATGATGTGTGCGAATGCAAGCTTATGGTTCTCTTAGTTAACGGAGAACCTTTATGGTAGTAAATTAAAGGGTCTGAGATCTGAGGAGCTTACTGAGTGTTAATGCCATTTTCTACGTTACTAGATAAGTCTTATGTTGTTCCCACTGCTCTATAAATTGATGATAAGATGCTAATGAAATTGTATATGGAATGTCGAACCATTGGTGGCTGCCATATGCATCACTTTTGTCGACATGGATGACATTTTTCCTAAGATTTCACCAATTGATGCAAGAAAAGGCGGTATAACTGTTGATACAAGAAGAAGTACATGCATGACATCTTTGTTCTTATTACTGTTGATTATTTTCTCTGTTCCAAATTGACATTTACAATGTAGGACAGCTACTGAAGATATCAATGACAGTTGGAAGCAAATACCCTAGGACTCTGGGTTACTCTAATTTTTGGCTTTAAAGAGTTATACGGAAATAGGTTTAGGAATCATTCCTAGGGTCGGTAACAAAAATTAGGAATCATTTCTAAGTCTGTACAAATAAAACTACTGTTATCACACAAGTAATGTTACAAATCACTTCTAGGGTTTATGAGTCAGTATTAAGTTTATGAAACACTTTTAGATCAAAATAAATGAAATTCAGAACTTGTAAAATCGCTCCTGTCTTCTTAATTGTTTAACTTGTCTACAGTTTTGCTAATTTAGTCCTACTTAAGAAAGACTATTCATGTTACTCCAATCGTTGGAGAACCATACCTAACATGGATTCGAAATAAACTTATTCTAGTTTAGCTTCTAATAATGAAAGATGAAAATTAAACAAAATAACAACTGGATTATTCCCACTGGAAACCTCAACTAACTAAGATTCTACACCTCAACTAATATCGTCTCCGTCATTTCCTTTTGGATACATATCTTTCACTTCAGGAATTTTTTGTATCATCGTCATTATCATTGACCTCTCAGTGCAGTTTCTTAGCCAATTACATAATGCACTAGGATTATAACACCTTGAAAATGAGCATCAAGGTTGTCTATCTTTTCAAGACTTCATAAAATTAATTTGTAGATGCCTCTGTATCACTCGCTCTCGCCATTCAATAATCCCTATATGTCAATTCTTCAATTGTTGTTATTGTTGGCTGCTAAAGCTTTGATATCAAATTGATGTAGGATAAATGTAGAAGATGTTAAATAAATAGCCTGCAACATTAGGGTCGACGTAATTGTAATACTAACGAGTTAATAGAAAAAGAATAGCTCTGAGGACCAATTTTTGTGGGTTGTAACAAGAATTTGGAATTACTTTTGGATTTGAAAAAAGAAATTTGTTAGCATTATATCAATTCTTACAATAACATTTGTAAGTTTGAGAATTACTTATTTTAGAAAAGCATCACACTTTCAAACTGGAACCTAGAATCCAAATATTTGTACCTTGTCTGTCAGAAACTGAAACAGCTAACTTAAAAGTCTACCAACTTAATTATAGCCTAATGAGGACTCTTTATTTTAGTGTAATATATGTTTAATGCTAGCCTAGTAAGGGCTGAATTATACTTGTTCCTGTTTAACTTCTAATAAGGAAAACAAACTATTAAAGAAAATTGATTATTAAAGGAAATAACACCTAAACTAATTATCTTTTCCCATCAATTTGTTTCCTAGATCTGCATTTGCTTCTTAAAAGTTAAAACCCATATTAGAATTTATGTTTTCAGATCCTGGAATTCACTAAAAAGGGAGCACTAATGGTGGCCATCTAATATGTTGACCGATTATTAGATCTATTATATGTAAACATATGTTCAGCGGGTTGTCTGCATGATCAAGGTGGCCTGTTATATGCAGAATAACCTTTGAGCATAATTCTAGCTAATTGTTTGAATGCACTTAATTGAATAGCATAACTATCATGTTCTCAATGCAATTGTTTATTTGGTTGCACCGCTATCCCTCTCCTTGTCCGACTTTCCTGCTCTTTTTGCAACATGGGAGTAATTATTGGAACTGTTAATATTCTAAGTGCTATGGACAGATTGGTTTCTATTCTATTGCTTATAATGTTGTTTTCCTAATCTTTACGTTGGAAGGGACACTAATCCTGAAAAGTTAGTCTTTTCTACTTTTTTTTGTAATTTTTAGTTGCTTATGTTGGTTATTTTTACTGTATATCTTTCTCCAAAGATATCGTGCAATCACAAGCGCATACTACCGAGGAGCTGTTGGTGCATTGCTTGTATATGATGTTACAAGACATGTTACATTTGAGAATGTTGAGAGATGGTTGAAGGAGCTAAGGGATCACACTGATGCTAATATTGTGATAATGCTTGTGGGTAACAAGGCAGATTTGCGACATTTACGTGCTGTGTCCACCGAAGATGCTACAGCTTTTGCAGAGAGGGAGAATACATTCTTCATGGAGACATCTGCCCTTGAGTCCCTGAATGTTGAGAATGCATTTACTGAAGTGCTAACTCAAATATATCATGTTGTGAGCCGCAAAGCCCTTGAAGTGGGGGATGATCCAGCTGCTTTGCCTAAAGGACAGACAGTCAATGTTAAGGATGATGTCTCAGCCGTTAAGAAAGCTGGTTGCTGCTCTGCGTAATATTATGTATGAGGATTGAGGCGGTCATAAATACTTTAGCTGTCTATAGGGACACTAAATTTCCACGTCATGACCTCTCACCAAACTGTTATTTATAAGGGTGCTGAATTTATTTTGCAGCCAAAAGGATATGTCTGTACCTCTAGATTGGTTTTCGTGCTGCCCTTTTTGCCGGTTTGAAGTCAGTTTCTCCATGATTACTCGAGGTTTTCTTTTTGTATTGGTTCATTTCTTAGTTCATGTAGCCTCTGTATTCATTGGTTCTTTAGCAGAGCTTTCAGAGAGGATGTTCTTTGTGTACCCAATTGAATGATTTGATACAATTATATTAAGACCGGAGTCCTCGTTTTCATGAACTGTACAGTCATGGAGGTTAGGACGATTACGTAAACTACCTGTTCAATCTGGGAACCAAGTAATGTTAGCTTCAATTGACCTGAAGGCAAAAATGGGTAGCTTTTGTCTTGAAAATGCAATATAAATGATGAGGACTATTATGATCCATAGCTTGAAGATTGTCTTCGAGGATCCTGGTGGTGCCTGCTTGATTCAAAGTGCAGAGTTATCCTCTGCTTGATGATTTGACATACTGAGAGGGAGTTACAGCTGCAATTGCATGTGTTGAAGTCTTTACATCTTTGATACATACAGGGCAGAAACTTCTTATGAAGTGCAAGGTTTTTATTACTTGTGCAATAAATTTGGATTACCGATATTCACATCCATAAATAGTTAGAATTAGTCATCTCTAACTCACCAACAAATGACAGCATGTTGATCTATGATCTCTGTACTTTTCAAATAAAATTTACAATTGGCATACTTCAAGAAGTTATGACTATACATTTTTTAGGAATATATATACGTTTAATAAATTTTAGTTTGCAATATCTTAGACCAGCCATTGCATTCTAACTTTTATTTGTATCCATTCGTATTTCCAGCGAACTTTTGAATATAAATTAGGTCAATAATGATAATGATTATCCTTTATTCTCAATGCGCTCTAATTAAATTTAGCTCATTTTCTATTAATTATTTGTAATAAATATCAAAATTTAAGCAAGTAAAAGAAACAAGAGCTGTAAAGTAATAAAAAAGACAATGGACCTCTATCACAAAATTAACACTATTTGGGTTGACAACTGCATTGTACAAAATAAAAGAAGTCCAACGCTTGAATCAATGGGATTGGCCTTACCACAATAGTAGAAGAGTGGGGATGGATAATAATGAATAACCTGCCTACATGCCAAGAAACAAGACAAGATGAAGTTCATTGGAATGGAAATGCATCAAAGGTACTTCCTCCTTAAGTGGTTTTTGTATAATTGGTGATAGCTTATCATTATTTAGTAAAAAGAAAAACAAAACAAAAGCGGTTTTCCAATGCGTTAAATCTCTTCTTAGACCCTATCTGTACCATTATCATTCAACGAAGATTAATGAGGTGATAAATACATTCAAATTTTCGTTTCAGTTTTTTATCACCTCATCGTGTGCTAAAAAGTTATCTGCGATTAATTTACTGTTTTTAATTCATTTGAAGTTAGTTTCTTCATAATTTGTCGATTGAGACTTTTCTTTCCGTGACATATTGTTTCTTCCTACATGTAACAGCGCGCTTTGAGATACAATCTCACTTTCAAACCCCGACCGAATAATCTGATAAAACCTTTTCGATTCTTACTTAAACTGTATCCATATTGGTTCAGCCTGATTCTGACTGAACGGAATGTTGCCGCCTGGATCCATGAGTTGGCTGCTTTCCGTAGTTGAGATCCCTGCAAAACAAAGAAGGCACGTCGGAGGTGGTGTCCCGATTAGCCCCTCCGACGCTCAAGTTAGGTTTCTGGTGAAGGTGA
>JANZLX010000005.1:26133788-26150366 GCA_025531955.1 Erythroxylum orinocense
TTAGCTATTGGAAAGGTTTTATGGGATGAATTATTCGAGGTGGGATTCAAGAGTTTAACGAAGAGTATTTAGCGGTTAAATTGATTTGAATGGATATTGCATTTTGTAAGTGCATAGGTGCAAAAATTGTGAATCAACTTCAAGGAAAAATTTGGATTAATATAGGCTAAATTGGACAAGGTGATCTTCATAAAAGTTGTAGTTTATCCTCTTAGCTTTCCAATGCCATAAAGTATGCAAATTTTGGGTATTAGAGTTGAGAGATATAAGCATTAAAAGAGATGATGCTGCATAGAAGGTATGAACATGATAGCTATGGAGAATGACGAGAATTTGTGTATGTTATGAGTTATTTGAATTGAGTTTTGGGAGATTTATGAAATCATTTTGATAATTGAATGTTTATAGAGTGATATTGCATTAGAAGAAGTGAATTTGGAAAGATTATGAGTGAATATAATGTTATGTTGGATGTAGGAAGCTTTGGAGAGGGGTTTGGAAAACCCCCATGTCCGTTTAACAGATCTTTTCGGGTCAGAAAGGACTCCTAGCATTGCTCATGTCCGTTAAACGGACCTTCTCGGGTGAAATGATGCAGTTTGGTCAATAAGCTTTATAATAAATAAAATTATGGTTTTATTCTTAAATAATTAAAGACAGCTATCAAGTTCATAATTTGTATTTAATATTTTAATAAATAATTTTATTTTTGATGGCCTTATCAAACATATATTAATTATAAAATATCCTATATTTCAAGCATTCAATTCTTCACCTAAATATAATCAAATTATAAGTATGAAACATTGTTCAATTCCAATTATTAAACTGCTGCTTTTCAAATAATAAGTTATTTTTGCTCCTATAATGAATTTTATTGAAAATAATTTTTGATAAATTATTTTTTATAATAATAAATTATTATTCTTTCTTAAAATAATATACTATAAATCCTATCTTTATATATACATCCCACTTCATCTTTATGTAAATTAGATTAAACCATGATTTTTAAATGAATCAAAATCATATTCCAAATAAACATTCAATTTAATTTGAAAATCATTTCTAATTATCTTAACTCTCTTAATGAATTTAATTGAAAATAATTTTTAATAAATTATTCTTTTTTAAAAAAAAAATTAAGTAGAGCATATATATTAAAAATGAGTCAAGGAATAATACAACTTTCGGAGTTATACTCCCTTGCCAAACGCAACCATCGACTAATAAAATCATCCTTAACAAAACTACTACGTTTTTGAGTCCCTACATTTACAATACAACATTTCTTGATTGTTAAAGGGTCTAAATTAAAGAAGAAAAATCCCATCTCTTCTACTACTCGCTACCCGTCATCTTCCCTAATTAGGGTTGATTTCTTCAATAGCGATGAAGGCCTCGTTGACAGTTTTGTTTGGTTCATCTTCATCTTCATCTGATCACTTTCTTCTCTCCTCAGGTCAATTTTAATAAATTGTTCTTGCTACTTAAAATTTAAGACAATAAATTATAAGTCATTTTCATATTTATATTTGTTTTCGAATTGAGATTGCAGCACTTATAAATTTCTAACACATAATACACAAGCTTACTTATCATTTAATACTTTTTGTGGCTATATTTTCCAACGAATAATAAATTTGGAACTGGTACATAGAAAAATGAAAATGGTGCATTTGCATAAATCTGCAGATCACCCTTCCTGTAAATAATTCTCCAACAGTGTTCGCCAGCTACTGTGTGCTTTCAATGGACACAGAACATCCATTCACTGAATCAAATGACGGTTAGAACTTAAATTTACCGGTGACAAACTTCAACAGGAACGAACAGTCTATGTTGCTGCAGCTGCACCCTCGCTGATATGATCTTCCTCTTTTGATTTCTTTTTTTGTTTGCGTTTTGTCTGTCGCCGTCTGAGTCTCATTTGATCTTTGATACTTTTCTCCCATTCTCTTTTGTTTTTCTGGTACAGCAGCATAGCAGCACGGGCATCTTCGATCTGCATATAACATAGACGCGGTCGATAAAGTAGTCGTTAGACAAATTGCATCCCCCTGGTAACCTGGGATAAATGCCGTGACGTACTCATAAGAAAACTTGGTAACAGTAAAACTACGCCTCCAAGGAGGGGCTGCAAACAAAATCTGACAAGAGACAAATGAAATGCAAAGGCCAGCGAGCCCGAGTAGATATAAATTTACACAGAAGCGAAAGAGAATGAACCCCGGTAACCGATTCAAAGAACTTACAGGGCAGTGCTCCCCGGTCTGGATTTTCACGCCAAGAAATTCAGTTGCAAGATGCCGAAGTGCCTTTCTGCGCTTCTCCCTGTTAGACCAAGTGCTCAATATATTAAAGATTAGGCATATGTCTCAGACAAGAAGAAAATAAACAAAGTATTCCAAGCATAGAAATTTAAGTACTTCAAAAATGGTTGATATTCTGAAGTATCTCGTAGGTCCTTCTTGGGATGACCCAATAACAACGCCTATTTCCAAAAAAATAAATAAATAAACTCAGTACGTATTGATTCATGATTAAACTTCCATTGAAAAGTGAAGTAGCTAAACCTTAAGATCATTGCGCAAGGCATGACCCACAAGAATCCTTCCTTTAATCAGCTCTGCAACTTTCTTCTGAGCGGTTGAAAAATCCGTTGCTACAAAAAACAATTAGCACTCAGAAAGAATCTCCAGTCTTTTGTTATTGGTTTCTGTGATTAAATATCATAACAATCAATATTGTATTGGTCTCAATAGGCAAAATCTAACAAATAGACCTACAACCCCAAAATCTTTCTTAAACAAAAGTATTCAAAAATGCAGAAAAATATCCTGATCTGAAGTTATAGTCAATTTGTATGTACTCTGCTAATATAGTTAAAAAGAATAACAAATTTGCAGAGTGATGGTGATACTCTATACAACAAGTCACTAATTCTATTTTGATGCTTGGAATAAAACTTTCAGGAAGCAAAAACAAGAAATTTTGACATTCGAGTAAAGGAACAATACGTTGACCCCTGGCAGGTACATTGACAAAAAAAAGAAAAGCATCATAATTTGTAAAAGAGACAAAGAGAACAGACATAATTAACCTTTCCTCAAGTCTCGTGGCCGAATCCCACTGATTTGTGTACGGAAGTTAACAATTCGTTCAATCGGCCGGACGAACTCATCATATATAACGTTTCCCCACTGATTCACCTATCATCATCTGGAAAGATGTTATTTCACCAATGAATGGCATACAAGCTTGATTCTAGGCTAACAAAACAAAACCTAAAAGCTCCAATGTAGTGCCAGGATTGAAATACCCTACGTGTCACCTTTTATTTACATAGTATGTTAGTTTCGATTGCTTGTCCACTGTCACATAATGAAGTCCTCCTTTTTTATATTTAGCAACAATGATAACAGAATAATTGACTTTTCTTAATAAATGGGTAGTCTGTCACAAGCACCCATAATAAAATGGGTAATACACCATAAAAACTAGTCTTGGTGAACCAAAAAGTTGGTTTCTCAACTTCTTATCAGCGGTGTGACCAGTGTCTTAAGCCTCAGCATCAACTATGGGTTTCGTCCCAAGTTTCACAAATCAACATGGAGAGGGCCTCTGAAGACCCAACTGACAACAACAAAACATGACTAGTAGCCAATTTCAACAGCTTGACAGTATGTCGGACATATAGAAGAAATGTCAACTAGTAGTTAAAACTAACATAAATTAGGAAATATGGGCTGTTGAGTGTGGTTAGGCTACTTAAAATTTCAGATTTCAGATTTCATATCTAGATTTCAGCTTGAGATGTTAGAAAATAAAATTTTAATTGAAATAACATAATCAAAAGTGTTTTAACCTTTTAAGATTTTTTCAATTCAGTACCAAGCTTTTAAATTTTTTAATTGACTAACTAACCTTTTAAAACCTTAACAATTCAGCTCAAAAAATTATTTTTGATGATGTGGCAGGTCTACTAAATGCTACGTGAATATCGATTAGCGACATTAACAAAAACTAACGTTTAAAACTAAATTGTTAAAACCGTTTAAAACTAAATTTTTAAGGTTTTAAAAGTTTGCTCATTCAATTGAAAAATTTAAAAGCTTGAGCACTAAATTTAAATAAATCCCAAAAGGTTGAACAATTTATGATTGATTATCCCTTTTTTATTTGGGTATAGCTAGAGTTTTAGGATTTTATTGATAAAAATTTACGCTAAAATTCTAGGTTTAATATGGCTAGAATTTAGGATTTTAGTTACCAAAAATGTAGCTTAAAAGTACTGAAATTTAGCAAGTTCAACAAATAATAGAAGGTAGAAAACTAATAATAATTCCTAACGTCTAAAAATCACTCCTGAAAAGAAACATCACGCCTTATAATTGAAAAAGGAAGTTTATAGAAAAAAATTAGGATCTCATTATTGAAGGACTAAGTGCACATATGTTTATCTAAAAATTCTTAAAATCTTTACTCTAGTAGAAAATGGACTCCTAAATAAAACATTCAAAACAAAATTGACTCCTAATCTAATCTTAAATAAGTTGAATTCTTAAACAACTAAGATAACACGTCTAACCTATTACTATTTTCCATCTAATAAGAAAACCTAGCATAACTAAATTCATTTCTTATTGTCTTTGTTGTCACCTCAAATCTCTCACTCTTCATAATTTGCCTTTTTTAATTTCTTTTATAAACTCGAAATTCTTTTGCATAAATTCTCTCCGACAAGTCTAAAATAATCCTCAACGTAGAATGACAGATACTAATCATGAAAGTCTAGATTCATCTTCTGAAATTCAAATTCTAAAGTCTAAGTGCTATCAGAAAATAATCTTCCTTCCTATTTAACAAGAAATTGCTAGCTACAATTTATTCATCAAAAACATCCTCTATCTCTTCTTTAAGATGAAGAATGACTGAAATTCTCACAGCTGCGACAGGAGATTGTGTATCATCATATCCATGATAAATAGTTAAGTCTACAACATTAAAGATAGGACTAATTTCCATGTCACTTGTCTAAACACAAGTACTAGCACTCATCTTCTTGAGAATTTTATAAAGTCCAACACTCCATGAATGAAGTTTTTATATTTTTCTTTTGGAAAATGCTCTAAATGAAGCCAGACCATCACGTCCCTTCACTGAATTCAACCAATCAACAGCGTTGATCAGCGTATTCTTTATAAGTCAAGTTGTTGGTTGTTATCTTTGTCGTACCTCATCAAATATATCCCTCATGTATTGTGCAAAACCTTCAACTTCAACACTAAATTGTGTTGTTTGTGGTAAAAAAGAAAATTAATAAGCTTCCTTGGTTGAATTCTCGAAAGTATCTGAAAAGGACTCTTACTAGTTAAACAATTTATAGAACTGTTATAACCAAATTTTGTCATAGGATCTTTAAAAACATATCCACCACCATAAAAATAGAATCATAACTTTTTATAGATTTAATAATTCCCAAGACAATTCATACTTATATCTTGCCATAGTTCATAGTCTAGAATTAACCAGCCGACATGCTTGACATTGTCATATAACATTAGACAAATCGTGCTTTGAAGTGGACCAAATTATTGGGTAGTCAAAGTCAATTTCTTCTAAAAAGGAAGTCATCGTGTGCCACAAATGGGAAGTGATTATCCCTGTGTCCAACTACAATTTTTGAATAAATTATTACAAAACTTAATCTGAAACATATCCTCTTTTTAGCTTTTTGAAACTCACAACTTTCATCGTTAAAGTGTTAAGCAAATGATTTTTTTACTCAATGCATTTACTACTTTATTCTCAACTCCTTCCTGATGTTAAATAAAGTTAAATTGTTCCAAAAAGTCACTCCATAAGGCATATTTTTTGTTAAAGTTCTTCTAGGACTTGAAGTGTTCAATAGATTCATGGTTCGAATATAAACTCCTTGTATGAGAGATAATGATGTTAATTGTAAAGAGAACATACCAATACATCAAATTTTTTGTCATAAGTTAAGTATCATTGTTTCTTTTCACTCAACTTCTCACTGAAATAAGAAATTGAGCGTCCTTCTTGGCTGAGTATGCCTCTAATTCCTACATGAGATGTGTCACAAAAAACTTCAAATACCTTTAAACAAACTTGGAAGTTGCAAAATAGGAGATTCAATCATCTTTTTATTGATTTCTTTAAAGGCTTTAGTTATTGCCTTTGACTAAGTAAATTTTCCTTCACATAATCTATAATGGACAACATTATAGTGCTGAAATTTTTTTTTTTTTGGGAAAGTAAATGATTTGTATTTATAGAAAAATGTATAAATACAATGCAATTGACAAGGCAATAATAATGCCACTAACAAAAAACCCTTAACAAAAGATTGGCATTAACATGATGGTACTAACAATAGAGTGAAAATACCAACTAGCTTCGAACTTGAAAGAAAAGGAGCAGCACTAAAGTAACCATCTACTTCTAATATCTAAGAATAGTTTGTTCTAACCACTAGCTGCAATTATAGTGTATCGAACATGGAGGATTCTATGATAAATGATCTGCAATTCAGTTGAAGAAGCGCCGAGTAATCTATTGTTCCTTTCTTTCCAGATGGGGTAGATTATAGCTCCAAAACAACTTCTAAATAGCTTAATATCTCCATTGTTCTTGAGTTTAGGTTTAATGGCCCAACCAATTTTAGTGCAAATCACTCCAAGGTGTTTAAACACTTTGTTCATGATCCATTTTGTGAAGTTGTAGCCAAAATAGAGATGATTAAGAATCTCATTGCTTCTTATACATAATTCACAGCTGGTGTTGGAGACATTGAATTTAAGGGAACCTTCGGTTGCCAGCCCCAGCCTGCACATAATTGCTAACTATAGAGTGAATGAGTGTGCAAGTAAGATCCTAAACTAGTGTATGCCAAGACTTGACTATGGTATAGCAAGCTTCCAATAGTTTCCTACTGTAAGATTGAAGGCTAAAGCACATTGATTTGTTTGCTATCCATTGGATAGTATCAAGCACTGAGGAGTTTAATGCATATGAAGGCATGCTATTAAGGATGTCACCAATTCCTCTGCAAGAGTGAAATTGCCAGGTCCAAGAGTTCTCGTTGATAAGCTCAATAACTTTTTTCTCTATGGAATCAGCGTCTTCAAGAAATTGTATGAAGGTAGTTTGTATAAAGGGCCTATTGTGCGCCATTGATCAAACCAGAAAAATGTTTCTTATCCATTGCCAATTTTGTGTATGATTAAAGGATGTATCTACTCCCTTGTTTGCAGAATCCTATGATGTCCAAGACATCTTGGGATTGATAGAAATAGTCCAAATACTCTCCTCATTTATATGATATAGATGCGTCCATTTGACCCATAAATTCTTTATCCTTGCACAGCTTCCATAAATCTTTTGGCCATTAAAGCTTTGCTTAGAGCTTGACAGAAGATAATCCTAGACCCCCAAACTGCTTAGGTTGACAAATTGTAGACCATTTCACTTTACGAGGCTTCTTGTAGCTACTAGATCCTCCCTAAAGGAAATCCCTTAGCTTCTTTTCTATTTCCTTCATTATCCCTTTGGAAAGGGCGATGTTTGAGCACCAATAGATAAATAAATTGTTCAGGACAGAGATTACAAGTTGTAGTCTTCCCATTTTTCAAAACAAGAAAAGGTTGTAGTCTTCCCCCATAACTTAAAAATCTAATGGACTATTATTATTATAGTTCTGAAATTATGAATAAATTGCCTATAAAATGTTGCTAGGCCATGAAAACTCTGTGTTTCATGTACATCTTTTGGAATAGGAGACTTAATATTCTCTAGATCCATCTCCACTCCATGGTAGGATACAATAAAACCTAAAAATACAACACTTGATTGCATGAAAGAATACTTCTTTAAGTGGATATAAAGTTTCTCTTGCCTCAAAACTCTCAAGACTTGTTATAAATGTAATCAATGATCCTCTTTAGTCTTGTATATAAACATATCATCAAAATATACCACCAAAATCTGCTCATAAATGATTGAAACACTTGATTCATCACTGTCATAAAAATGTTATCTGCATTTATAAGCCCAAATAACATCACCAACCATTCTTATAACCCCTTTTAGTCTTGAAAGTTGTTTACCATTCATTCCCAGGTCTGATTATGATTTGACGGTGCTCACTTCGTAAGTCTATCTTATTAAAGATAGTAGCTCTAGTCAACATGTCTAATATGTCATCAAAGAGAAGGATTAGAAACCTATATCTTACTGTGATCTTGTTTATCCCCAAAAATTAATGCACATTCGACAACTTCTCTATAATGTTGTTGGAAGTGCATACGGATTGAGATTTTCTAGAATAAGTACTTTTTTTAGCAACTCCTCTACTTATATATTATTTAAGCAAATAGGTTAGAAGATTTGGTAAAGTAGATCCAAGGACCAAGTTAATAACATGTTGAATATCTCGTAAAGGATGTAATTCACCTAGTAAATCATCTGGCATAAGATCTGCAAAATCAACCAGCAATTCACCCTCTTCTTTTGGTAAGGCAAGGTGTGTTCCAAGTGTTGTTTCTGTTACTTACTTCACTACCATTAAACTTGCAATTACTTTCTCCTTGTTGACAACTTTAAACTCTCCCTCTATAAAGGTATTAAATGGATTTTTCTAGGCATTTATAGCTACCTGGTTACTTTCTCTTTACCTTTTTACCTTGTCCACTTTCATAAGCTTCAACATTATCTTCTTTCCATGAAAAATAAACATATAGGTGTCAACTTTTTCAAAATGCTGCACATTGCAATTATAAAGCCAACGTCGACTACGTAAAATGTGAAACATTTTCATAGGAATAACATCACATCAAATAGAGTTTCCATATATTCCTATTTTGAAAGACACTAAGAACCTTCCAGCAACCAATATAGTGTTATTATCGTCCCAAGTAAATTTGTTAGGTTGCGGATGTTTCCAAGAAAGTAAATTCAATCAAATCATCATGTTCTTCGATATCACATTCATACTTCTTCCTCCATCAATGATAAATTTACACAGTTTATCTATACATCTTATTTGAGTAAGGAAAAGAGCAGCACAAAGCCATTTTTCTTGTTCCTCCACCTTAGGGGTTGTAAACATGTTAAGATTTGTAGGACCGGCTTGTTTATCACTAGAGCCTCCTTCCAACTCTTCTCTAGCTTCATGTTCACACATATATTCAACATATTCTTCCTCTTCTTCTTCCATCATGTGCAAACCTTTGTTAGTGCATTTAATCAAAGTGACCCTCCTATTGCATCAAAGACACTTCTTGGCATTGATGCCTTCCATTTTCCTAGTCTCAACTGTAGCTTTGCCTTTAGGTTTAGCAACATTGTAGTTGTTTTGTGGTGCAAATTTTGATGTATTAGGTGCTACCATAAAATCTTGCACAATCGTAATTCTTTTCATACCCCACCAGCTTCGTCTTTGCAAATTAGACTTTTTGATCTTCTAACATGTTGTACTACTCAAAAAAGTCTTCTATTGCTATCGTCTAGTCTAAGAATAGGTATAGATCCATCTCTCCTACAAAATTAAGGGCTCCAATACAAACTTTCTTAGAAATATCATCAAGTGTATTAAGTGTTTTAGTTCTATCATGGCCTCTACAATCTCGCAGAAACTCTCCAAGTGTTGATGGTTGGTTTCTGCCCCCCACTCATTGTTGATTAGTTCCAGGCACTTCATTTTGGATTTCACTTTCTCCACCCTCAACATCAAGTGTAGTTTGTTGTCCAATGTTGTTTTCTGGAGTAATTCTTTGAGCACCTTGTGATCAAGAGTCATTAAGGTCTCATTTTTTCATAATTTTCATAAGTACTTCATCTTGCTTTAGGTCACCAATTATTATTCCATACACCCTTCCACTACATGTTGCTATTGTCATCCAAAACTCTAATACCAAATTAATACAGTACAAATAGGGGGGGAAATCAACTAGTAGCTGAAACTCACATAAACTAGGAAATATGGGCTGTTTACTGTTGTTAGGCAGCTAGAATTTAGATTATAAGTCTGAATTTCAACTTGGAATGCTGGAATTTCATATTTGGGTATATCTCAATTTGTACAGTTTGATTGATGGAAATTTAGGCCAGAATTTTAGGGTTTCCTATAGTTGAAATTTTAGGTTTGATATGACTAGAATTTAGGATTTTAGTTACTGAAAATTCAAGTTAAAATTGTTAGAATTCAGTGAAGTAAACAAGTAATAAAGCGTAAGAAACTAGGAATCACTCCTAGGGTCCAAGAATCACTCTTAAAAGAAAACATAGCACCTTCTAATAGAAAACTCAAATTTATAGAAAAATATTTCAAGATCTTATTATTGAACAACTGAACAATTCTTACCCTTATTCTAAAAGGAAAGGGATTCCTAAATAAATTATCTAAAACAAAAATGAACCTTGATCTAATAAAAATTATATATTCTTAAATAAATTTAAGTCCTATACAATTAGGATAATATAACTACAACTAGGATAACATATCTAACTTACTACTACTTCCTATCTAATAAGGAAACTTACATAAACGAAATTCGAGCTCTTATTGTCTTTGCTATCACCTCAACTCCGACTCTTCATTCCACCAAATTAATTAGTGACCTATTTTGCCCTCTTTTATTTCCTTTATAAACTCTAAGCTATTTTGCATCAACACTATGTCTATTATACAAAAGAGAATGGTTCCAGACCAAATAAGTCCAAGGATGACTGATACGACACCTCCACCTCAGCTTCTTAAGACTTATTTTAGGAGGAAACCAGTAGTTTGATTTCAATGCACATCTAGTAGTCACATCTCATTACGCACATCTAGTAGTTATCCCATTATTTTAGCTATTCTATTATTTTACCGATTGGCTTTATCTTTTATTGTTGCGTATCCTTAGGAATAGATTATGAGTTATCCTTAGGAATAGATTATGAGTTGTTAGGAGTCTAGCATTATAAATATCCGATAGTTAGAGCAAGTGAGGAGTTTTTGAGAAATTAATTCCTTTGTTTTGGAGTTTAGTCCTCTCCATACGGAGTGACTTGAGAGTTTAAGATTCTTGCTCTCAAATTTACCAATAAAATTCTATTATTCAATTGCTTCTATTTTCCTTCTTTTCTGGTTCTTATCAGTGACTATGGGTAAAAATGCAGGAATCTAAAGAAATAATGCCTACACCACTTTTAGCTTATGCTCAACTTTTTAGGTCACATCCAGTCTTATCAATTGACACAGGTACTAAAAGAGGCAAGGAAAGTAAAATAAAATATACCAGTGTCACACGTCCAAGCGCACTTCTGTTCCCTTGACCAACACCAACCATTTCACAATCCATGGCTATCACATTTGTCAAACTGTACGACAAGAAATACATTAAGCTTCAAATAAAATGAATGAAAAACAACACTTCAACCTACCAACTTAAATCTAATAACAAGAAATCATTTGCTTATTCAAATTCATGATACGTTATTTACACAAAACACTAATGAATGACAACATTAGACAAATCTATTGCCCTTAAATGCAAAACAAAGATATGAAATCCAATTAATTGTTCATCTCTTGATGCTTCACATTTGAATGATAGGAGAATATGAAGCATCATAATTAATCAGGCATCATGTTTTTGTTATTCTTGAATATATGAACTGAAAATTGATTGTGGCAAGTCACTATTCCAACTATGCACTTTAAATTGTAGATGATGTATGCTTTGAAACATCAAGACGCACCTGAAATCATCTATGGTTGGATTGAGGGGATTTGGCTGTGAATCAGCAGATTCAACTTCAGGTCTTTCTTTTCCCTTCCCTGAAATAGGAACACACAAACCAAAAAGACTGTTATATAGTGAAATTGGGTGCATCCATAAATTTTCGAAAGTAACCCATCTGTGGTATCTAATATCATTGCAGAAATCGTACACAGAAAGACAATATTTCAGAAACTAAGGGTAACTTTTTTCAACATATTCAAATAATATTATGGGTTTTCGATCTAGAACAAATATTTTTGTCCTTTTATATTTTCCACATTCACACAGTGCTAACTAGAAAGAACCTGGAATAGGGTAAGAGACAAAGCAACTAATTTCTGCATATGTGTAGAAAAAAAAAGTGAGCAAGGATTACTCCTTAGGTGGTGACTTCCTTAGTGACATGGAAAAAATCTAACAAGGAATATCAAGGCATCAATGAGAAAAATAAAACAAAAAAGCAAACTGAAATATCAATTTCCACTCATGAGAACAAATGACACTAATTGCTCACTCTTACATCAAAATACATTTCAGAGAAACAAGAAAATTAGCACCTAACAAAGGAGAGAATATATAGAAACAAAAATATAAAGCAAGAAAAACTTCATACTGATGATGCTTGAGAAGTCAGCAGGTTACCAATGGTGGTATTACCTAATATAGAATTCTGGGTTTGGCCCTTTAAGTCATCGGAGGATCTAGAAGGCCGGTTAGAGAGAGAGCTTTTAAGTTCCTGCATATGTGCACAAAAATTAAAAGACGAACTTCAGAAGGAGATAAGGTGGGGACATGCATGTATGTATATATATGTCTGTGAAATAATACAATGTCTATATAGGTAGAAAGAGAGAGACTTCTCGGAGTTTAGCCCAGTTCGGGTTGAGTGGCAATTGCTCCTTGAAGCTTGTCTTCTTCAGCCGCTTTACAGAACCCTGCTGCTCCATCGAAACAAGAAGATGTGTCGAGAGGTCAAGTCTTCTCTTGTACGACGTGGTATATTTACCCAATCTCAGTGCCGCCAACGTCGTCGTTTGGGTTCCTACGAGCATGTCACGAGAATACAATTATAGACCAACCTAAGGATTTATAGTAAAATAGTTTCTTCTATTTTGAATTACGAGATACAATTTTACAGTTGGCACGATCTCCTACTGATTTCTTCAATTAAATGGCATAAATATGTTTAGAATATCAATGATTAATATTAAAAACTTAAAATAGTGAAATGGAGCCTTTTTTATAAAAAAAAACTAATGAATTGGTATTAACAATAATAAAAAGTATTTGAACATTACAATGATATCCGTTAGAAGCTTCTAACGCAGGCTACAAAAGAAGGAAGTTAAAGAGTAAATGGAAAGATTCAGTTCAGCTCACAAATGTCATCTCCTTCTGATTTCTGGGGTGAGGTGGGGCTTCATGCATGCTTTTGGCAAGGATCACCGCTTTAATCCAATTTATGCTTCTATCAGTAACTCGATATTTATCTTTTCTAATGCTAGTGTAAAGTCTTAGTTATATTCCTTTCTTTCCACAAGGAATAAATGGTAGTTAGAAAGGTCGTTTAATAGCTATTGAGTGCATTCCTATACCATTTTGGAATAGTTGCAAGTAAAAAATAAATAGTTTCGATCTTCCTTGAGTTTTCGACATAATTCACATATAGAGTCACAATGCCCGTATCATCTGTTTTCATTAGTAATTTGTTTTTTATCTCGTGTTGTCAGAAGCTTTCAAGTTGAGGGAATTTTCCATATGAGAGAATGTCAGGATACTTCCGAAGAGTCACAGTTCAATAGTGAATAACAAGAATCATTTAAGAAGCATCCTGTTGTATTAGGTGTCTAGATGAATGTATCTTCCCTGCTTGTATCATTGGGGGCTAGAAGGTGATCAACTAAAGCCTGGAAGCCTCGAAAATTGCAAGACCAGGCGCCATTAGAGATAATAGTTGAGGTTTTAGAATAGACTAGGATGTGCATTCTTAACTGTTGAAGATCATTTTGAAGAATAAGTTAACTAATGTTAGTCCAATTATCATACCACAATAAAGTGTTTTCGCCGTCCTTAATCTTGTGCTTAATGAAAGGATAAATGAAATTTTTAAGTTGCAGTAGTTGAGGGAAAATCCAAGAATGTTGAGTAGAAGATAAAATCTACCAGAAACTCGCGTTTTGAAGATGAATTCCACGCACCCATTTAATCCATAACACCCTTCTATTTTTAAATAATCTTCATATTTGTTTGCATAATGACACCTTTTGTGTATTAGAAACTGATATAGTGCCCAAACCTCCTAATTTCTTTGATAGTGTGACTTCGCTCCACTTAATCTTTGCCTTCTTGACATTTTCAGTGTTACCTGACCAAAGAAAGGCTTTCAAGATCTTGTCAATCTCCTTCGAAATCCTTTTAGGCAAGATTATATGAGTCGATCGGTGTAGATGCATGCTATTTAGGACAGATATAATCAAAGTTAATATGGCTACATATGATAGATGGTAATTTTGCCAAGCATTAATCTTACCCATGAGCTT
This sequence comes from Erythroxylum orinocense, assembly GCA_025531955.1. Lineage (NCBI taxonomy): Eukaryota > Viridiplantae > Streptophyta > Magnoliopsida > Malpighiales > Erythroxylaceae > Erythroxylum > Erythroxylum orinocense. The sequence continues at coordinate 26,148,121 of JANZLX010000005.1, forward strand.
TTTGAGTAGGGGAATACAATCAGAGAATTTAAGGCTTTAAGGAAGTTATCGGAACTCTTAACTATTTGAAAGAAGGTGGGTGTAGGATCATGCCTATCATGTTACTGAGCTTCTCCTTGTTACACATATCCATGATATATACAAGTGACTTTTATCAAAATTTATTCCTAAGCCAAACCATTTAGAAAAGGTTTCCAAGTTCTGAAGCAGCAAGTTAACAGAAGTTGCTTCAGTAAAACTAAAGAGCACCAAGTCATCAACAAATAATAGGTGAGCAAACCTGCTTTCTGCACATCTTTGATTAAAAGTGAAGCTGCCATTAGAAGCATAAGCTTGTTTAATAATTTGGACAAGCCTTCCCTAGCAATTGTAAATAGGTAGGGGGATAAGGGGTCCCCCTACCTGATGCCTATTGCATTTTGAAAGGGAGTGGAGGGCATGCCATTAATACAAACACTTAGGGAAGTAATAAAGATGTAGGTCATAATCCATTTGACAAATCGATCAGGGATTTCCAAAGATTCTAAACAAACTTGGATGAAGCTCCAGCTAAGAGTGTCGAAGGCCTTAAAGAAGTCAATTTTGATTAAGTAGCTATTGATTCTTTTTGTTGAAGCATATTCTCTGATCAGCTCTTATAGAAGTATCATATTGTCTCTAATGTTTTTCCTCGGGATGAAAGCACTTTGTGAGACATGGATAACTTCCTTAAGCAACTTTTTTTAATATATCAGTAAGCAATTTGGTGATAACTTTATAGAGTGTGTTGCAGAAAGCAATCGAATGAAAGTCTGACATATGCAGGGGCTATTTCTTCTTAGGCACTAAGCAAATATAAGTGTGGTTTACCTTTTGAAGCAGCTCAGATAATGAGAAAAAATCTAAGACAACCAGCTTCTGTAAATAAACTCCCAGTGATCTTCCAAGCCTGTTGGAAGAAACCAGTAGAAAACCCATCGGGTGCATGCTGAAAATCACATGTTTTATCTCTTACTCAGTAAAAGGAGAAACCAATGAAGACTTGATGTCTTGATCTAGCAAGCTAGTTAAGATTTGCTTTATGTTGCAAGAAGGCTCTTCAGTGAGTTTAAGTCCCATCAGATGACTGAAATAATTTTTAGCCAAGGCCCAAATAATTGTGTGGTCTGAATAAGTGTTGCCATCATCATTTTGTAGTAGCGAAATTTTGTTTCCGTTTCCTCTTGACAAAATAGATAAATGAAAAATTTTAGAGTTAGTATCACCTTCTTAAAGCCAATTAACACAAGCTTTTTGTTTAAGAATGGAGTGTTGTAAGTTAAACGTTTATTGATATTCCTTTAAAGAATTGGTTTCCATCGCTTGCAAGTTGGGATCATAAGGATCAAGATAACAATTTTCCTAAGCAGTCTTGAGACATTGTTTGATATCAGAGAGGTGACAAGGGTTATGCCTGAGGAATAACTTAAGAGCATTTTTACCCCTTCTCAATTTTTGCATTAGCTGATATGTTTTATAATCATTGATATCAAGTAGCCAAAAACTGGAAAAAAAAAGATTCATAAAGCCCTACATCTGTGAGATATCATTGAAATATTGAAAAGGAGCTCTAACCTTTGTGATTTGAACAATTCCTTGAATGGGCATAGAAGAGTGGTCCGAGAGGAGAGTTTCACCAATATGTATGCGAGATTGTGGGAATTGGGCTGCCCAGTTGGAGTTGATCAAAGTTTTGTCAAGTTTCTTCCTTATGAACATACCCGCCCCGCCCTCCCCCCTATTTATTTATTTGACCAAGTGAAAAACCTATTAGATGAGGAGAGGTCCATCAGGTCCTCATTGTTAAACAAATAATTGAGCCATTTAGTGTTACTTATAGAGAAATTTTCCCCCTTCCATTTTTGTCGAGCTTAAAGTGCAATTACAGTCACCTTCTACTAACCATGGAAGTTGTGAAACAGACTATAATCTAACTAAAGCTTGTGCCGTTGAAACCTGAAGTTGGATGCATATAATCCTCATTTTTTATGCTTGATGTGACTAGGGGTGTTCATGGTAGGGTAACCTAACCCGTTCATAACTAACCTGAACCTGAATGTCAAGTTTGGCAATTTTACGAACCTGAACCTATAGGATCGGTTAACCTATTTTCAGGTTCGGTTCTCAGGATAACCAGAACCTATTCATATCAATATATATGATAAAAAATTATTTAAAAAATTGGTGAAAACAAATACAAATTATTCATAAAAGTATGCATATAAAAT
>JANZLX010000005.1:26204837-26216250 GCA_025531955.1 Erythroxylum orinocense
CAGAAGTTTAAGGAAGGTTTTGTTAATCCTCGTTATGTTTCTACTCATGATCAGGTTGCTGATGTTTTCACTAAATCATTGGCAGCTCCTCATTTTCATCGGTTCACTTCCAAGTTGGGATTGATTCCTCATCCATCTCCAACTTGAGAGGGGTGTGTGGAAGATATCATTTATTATTCATTCATTCATTTAATTATTCAGTCAACTGGTGTACAGTTACGGTTAAGTAGTTAGTACTGTTATCCGTTAGTAGATGTTAGTAGTTAACGTAGTTAGTCTTCTGTATTAGTTGATGTACTCTATATATAAAAATTTCAAATACAACACAAGCTGAATAAGAGAGTATTATTCAGTAACTATGTTTTGTACAACAAGGCCCGGAAGATGCAAAAGATGAAGTCAACGTAGAAAAAAAGTTGTTTTTTATGAAAATTGTTTTAGAATATACGAAAATTTGTTGTAAAATATTAGGGAAACGTATTTTTTCTATTTCCGAAAAACAGTTATGATTTTTTTATTTTTGAAAATAACATAATATAACAATAACGAACTAAACGTGTTTTAAAAGAAAATTTCATTTTTTATAAAAAACCATAGGAAAGGGAAAAAGAACGAAGATTGGATTTCTTAAGTTCATTAAAAATTTATGTTCAAAAAAAAAAAGTTCATTAAAAATTTGAATTAGGTATTATTATATTAAAATAATCATAAAATTTTTGGGCAAGGGAGTTAGCACTTCCGTTTCTTTCCGCCTTCTCTCTCTATATCCCCTCGTTTCTCTTTCAGTCTCCCTCTGAAAACCCGATCAGATCAGGTTCTTAATTTTTCTGTTCTTCTAATTTCCTTAGATTTGCATTTCTTCTTCTTTTGCCAATTTTCGTTGGTCATGATATGATAGGATCTGTCTTTGCCTTTTCGTTTCTCAGTCATTATAATATAAATTCAATACATCCTCCATTTCTACAACTTCAGATCTGAGTGCCTTTTCATGCTAACAAGGTAATATTTCTCTCGCTTATTGATTTTCTCTCTCGGAATTATAGTCGAATTAGCTGTACGATTCAATGACGACAATTTCGCATTCTTATCTTCCATAATTTAGGGTTTCGAGCTCTCTCTCATTTATTTCTATGCAAATCTCTCTCTAACCTAATCACTTGAAACTGGATTATGTTTTTGTAGAAATTGAAAGGGCGATGTCGGTGATTTCGAGTAAGACGTCGTACAGGGATAGAACGCAAGAGTTTCTGAGCGTAGCAGAGAGGCTAAAGAAGTCATTTTCGTCTTCGGCCCCTTATAATGCACCGTCAGCTAGTAGTAGTAGCAGCTCCAAGTCCGATGCCACGCGCTCAGCCGTTGCAATTCAATCTGAGTTCAATAAGAGGGCTTCCAAGATCGGTTATGGGATTCACCAAACATCCACCAAGCTCTCCAAGCTTGCCAAATGTTAGTTTTTTTTTTCATTTTTTTACTGGGTGTTTTTTAATTTGAATTCTCGCTTATTTTGTTGGAAGTTGGATCACAATTTATTCGATGTTGGTGTTAGATCAAAAAAGTTTTTGAGGTAGTAACTAAGTAATTTGGTTACATGATTTGTGTGCCACACATTTTATGAAATGGCTACTGCAATGCTAGTGATCTTGAAATGGTTTTTGGGTCACTGCTAGCTCTGATTTGAAGGGAGAGATTGTAGCACTGTATTTAAGAATGGTTGATTCTCACTACTCTCTTCTTTAGCTTCCTCGAAAGCTATGCTTGAAGGGAATCTGTAGGATTGATTCATGGAATTGGACTCTGACTTACTATATGTTAGATCCTCCCATTTGGATTGCAGGTTAGCTACTATGTATTTCATGTACTCAATGATTTAAAGTTCAAGTGAAAAGATGACAGCTAGTTAAGTTGGGCCAGTTGTTTTCATTTTCATTAAAGAGTCATTGATATTTTAGGGTAACTTGATTATAACTGACTAATTACTCTGAGGTGCTAATGATGTAATTAGCTCTCATATATAACACATCTTAGGGCTCAAATGGTTTTTAAGTGATTTTTTTTAAGATTTCCAATCCAAAATGCAATAAGAAAAATGCGATTCAAAAGTTTTTGAAGTGCATTGTACTTTGATACTGATTTTATATGAGGGCTGTATGATTTTATTGCTCAGTTCGTCCATTCTTTTAACCTTTTCTATATGAAAATTTTCTTCTATCTTTCTGATGTGAATTCTGGATGATGTTATCTATTAAAAATCTAAACTTCCAAGAAATTTATTTCAGATTTCCTACATGGTGTAATTATTGTTGTTGAAATAACATCATGCCTCAGGATAGAATGCCTCAAGTGTAACATCATTGTTTAAGAGCTAATCAGTTTTGATGTTTGAACAATGTTTGTGCAATAGACCTGGAAGAGGTGTGCTGTTAATTAATTTTTTCTGTTAATAATTAATAGTTTACCAGGAAGAAGATAGTGCACATTTGATTTGTGGTTTGGGTTTAAATAAAAGCACCTTGTATATATTTTAATGGTACAAGAATTATATTGAAGGTTTTGGTGTTGTATTGGGGAATTTATTTTTGGGAAACTCAAAATTTGTCTAACTGTAATTGTTTATTATACTTATGCAACAGTGGCAAAGAGAACGTCTGTATTTGATGATCCAACTATGGAGATCCAAGAGCTAACAGCAGTTATAAAGCAAGATATTACAGCGCTTAATGCAGCTGTGGTGGACCTTCAACTGCTTTGCAATTCTCAAAACGAAAGTGGGAACATTTCAAGTGACACCACAACGCATTCAACAACTGTTGTAGATAACTTAAAGAACCGCTTGATGAGTGCCACAAAGGAGTTCAAGGAAGTCCTAACAATGCGGACGGAGGTACATTAATATGGTCGGAAATCCTAGAGTCTGACATTGTATTTAACAAAAGATTAGATGAAGTGGCTTGTATGAATACTTCTACTTTCTTGAGGCATTGAAATTTTGTTTTGTGTGATTTGGGCAGAATCTAAAGGTTCACGAAAACCGGAGGCAGTTGTTTTCTTCAACTGCTTCAAAAGATTCTACAAATCCTTTTGTTCGTCAGCGTCCACTAGCTTCCAGATCTAGTGCTAACGCATCACCTGCTCCCCCTCCTCCATGGGCCAATGGTTCAACTTCATCCTTTCCTAGGCATGTAACAGTATATGTTGTTTTCTGTATGTAATATCCCCCAAAGATTTTGTTTAAAGTATTTTCATATCCTTACCAGCAAACAGTCTGATTTGGAGTCTCAGCCACTTGTATCACAACAGCAGCAGCAGCGTCAACAACAGGAGCAGTTGGTACCACTGCAAGACAGTTACATGCAGAGCAGAGCTGAGGCCTTACATAATGTGGAGTCAACAATCCATGAGTTGAGCGACATTTTTACACAGTTAGCAACTATGGTTTCACAGCAAGGAGAGCTGGCAATCAGGTTAGCCCTGCATTATGGATTATCTCAACAAAGCAAAGCATGAAGTTATAAAAGCTGTCTACTGGTACTATTGTCCGTCTGTATGAACAGACTACTTTACTAAAAATATTTTTCTGTTATTGACATGGACCTGTCTTGAAGGCATTCACATTAACTGTGACTTGTTTGTGATGTGACTAATTTGGTAGTGCGGCATGTGTTTTGGTGATTGTGCTTGAGGAGAGGCAAATTTCCTCAATTCTGACTCGTATCACCTGAATTTAATAGATCTAACTAGATTAGGATTGAATTAAATTGTTTTAGATTTGACTGCTGCGATTGGATTAAAAATTGGTTTCAGCCCAGTCAATGAGATTTTTTGTGTTTTACAGGATTGACGAGAATATGGATGAGACACTGTCGAATGTTGAAGGAGCACAGAGCCAACTGGTCAGGTATCTTAACAGTATTTCATCCAACCGATGGCTGATGATCAAGATATTCTTTGTATTGATTGTATTCCTCATGATTTTCTTGTTTTTTGTTGCATAAATTGAATACAAGAAAATGGAAAATGAAGATACACATCATTTTCCTTTCCCTTTTCATTTGTTTTTTTGGTCCAGATGGTTTACCCTTATTTTTCCTGTTAAAATTTTAATGATACATAAATATTGTGTATTAATGATGAAAGCGGCAAAATTTTGAGTTTGGCTCCAATATTGAGATTGATGCATCCTTTTTTAGCCAAGAAAGATAGATCAAGTGCCTCTAAAGGTGGTCGTTACAACATGACCTCATTCACTCCGAGATTCTCAGGAAGCAAATGCTTCTGACGCATAGTAACATCTGCGTAATAAATGTCGTGATTCGTGTGATGTATTAGCACTATACTCCTGCCGTTTATTAAACGGGTGGAAACAGCTTGTTGGAGTGTGGAAATATCATATTTTAAATTGAAACACGTCTCATTTTCTTTTTACTTACTATAGTTGAGCATCGATATCTGTTGAAGTGCCCTCTGATATCTGTTGGTTGCCGAAACTTGTGCATTAGCTATTTCCATCTCTCCTTTCTTGTAGTCGGATTTGTCTTTTTAAAAACAATAGAATATAAAAAGAAACTGCAACACCAAAGTAATGAAACGCCACAGCTTATGTTATATCATATTTTCATTAGTTGTGCAGGCTAACGGTGCTTACTTTCTTATTCAAAAAGACGAACGTGCTATGATACTTTGAAACTGAACCATAGGGACTACAGGATACCCCTAATTAATTACGAGTTTGATATTTCTTGTTCACTTCACTGCAATTCTCCTATATTATCTTCTATCTTTATAGTTTTTGATTTATGTGATTTCTTCATTCACACTCAATTGCAGTGTTAGTTTCGTGGTTTAGATCCATAATATTTCTGTCTTCCACTATTGATCACCCTACAGCTTTGTTAGTGATTTAAGTGAAATCCAACCTTTATTAGAAGTAGCAGAGATTTTAAACAAATATAAGATTCATCTAGCATGCATTCATGGGACAAAGTAAATTGGGACTAAAGTGAAAGAAATTAATAGGTTCAAAATTTGGTATTCAAGGTGTTCAAGGCAATATGATAATGTAGGTGTCTTGGTTATTAATGAACTCATACACCATGTAGGTATCTTGATCCATTATGTGTACTATGTAAACAATTGAATGAAAGCAGAAACCATTTGTTCTTTGAATGTAGCTATAGCAAATCGGTATGGAGCAAAATTTTGAATATGATATAACCTCCAGGCATCAATTTTGTATGACATGACCAAGGTTTTGAATTTCATATCGTACCGAGCAAAAAACGATACAAAATTTAGTTGTCTGGTACCGATTATAGGTACCAGTCGGTACCAGCGATTTCTTCTGACTGGCCATTTCTTCTGACACTGGCCAGTATTTGGAATACCGGACAAATATCAACCTGCTTCGTAAACTTTAAAAAATCGAAGGACTTGTTTGAGAAAAAATTTAAAAATACCCCTCACCCAACAGTCTTCTCTCTGTCTTCACTCTCCAACCGACCTCTCTGTCTCCAGTCTGTGTGTCATTGTGCCCAGCCCAGTCTCGCTGACCACCGCCGCGCCGCAAGTCACCGACTACCACCCGCCATCGCACCACGCATCTCCACCGCAGATAACACGTTAATTAATAAAAACATAAGATGGCACGATATAAATCTATTTTAGAGAAAGCAAAGAATATGGAAAAGACATAAGTATGAAGAAAGAGCTGGCAGCGACTGTGAGAAAAATAAGGCAACAGCCAGCGATGAGAAAATTAGGTGATAGGCTAGTTTCAAACAGAACAGAAAAGTGATGGCCGTAAGCTTGGGGCGTGTAGACTTAGAAGTAGCAAGTCCCTCCTCCGTCGTCGCGAGGAACAAAATAGCAAAATTGAAAAGTATTAATGGAGGGAATAAAAAACAAGTTCATTATTTCCTTTTTACTGATGGGATAAGAGACAACTCTGTAAAAAGCCGTCTACCATAAATATCTACTTAATAGGCTGTCTCCCATAAATGTTTGCTGTCAGCCTTCCCTCTTTTATAGATAAATGTAATAGTTTTAGGTCAACACAAAATGCTAGTGGAAAGAGAGCACAAGAGTAGAGATCGGTAGGAACTTGGAAAAAAGAGACGCAGAGTATTTAACAACGTTATAAAAAATTATATTGTTTTGTATCATAAACAAAATGACAAATTTCGAATTTCAAGTTGGATGAATTAAGACAATTTTAAACTGATTTTTAAAAATTTTCATAATTTTATTTTTAATATTTAAAATAAATTTTTATTATTTTAAATTCTATTATTATAATTTTTGAGACAATATTGATGTAAAATTAAAATTTACAATACAATATATTAAATATTTTTTGCAATTTAAAAAAAATTCAGGAATTATTTTAAAAATTTTAAAAATTATATGAAACGGTACCCAATATTAATCAGTATCGATATAGTATCGTATCAAAACTAAATCTGATACCAATAATACTAGTACGGTATTTATAACATTGGACATGAGATATTGAATACTATCATTAGATGCACCAAAATAGGTAAGAGGAATAACATCCTCATCAAGACTTCATTTCGGATGGTAATCTGTTACATTTGGAGAGAAAGGAATATCAGACTCTATAAGATTGAGGAGCAGCATAAGTATGAACTTGCCGATCAAATTGTCAATATGATTAGAACAGTTATAAAAGCCAATGAAAAGCAATGCACAATTAGCCAAGATCTTGGAGCAATGTGGTTAATTTGATGTATATTTTGTATTTTGTTGCACATACTGATTAGTATAGCCTCTTTTGTCTGTAATTGTATGATCCTTGTTTAGGATCATATATTAGCTTTTGCTATAATTTAATATATATTATTTTATTTTTTGTCCATTAAGATTTTGGTGAAAGATTTCGTATTTAGCCTAAATATTTTATCTGTAGTACTTCTCCTTAGGTGATCTTAGCATGTTCGAGAGGTATCACAACTCCACTTATTATTGGCTGATCACAAGAGAAAAAATTAAAAGAGCTTTGAGGGAGATAAAGAGTTGAAGGGCATTAAGACTTGATGCTATCCCCACAGGGGTATAAAAAACTCAGGTGAAGAGGGTTTTACTTAGCTAGCCAAATTTTTTAATGTGATCCTCAAGCCAGCCAAAAAGTTAGATGAGTGGAGACTTAGTACATTGATTCCTCTATATAAGAATAAAAGGGACATCTAAAGCTATAACAATTATAGTGTCATTAAACTACTTAGTCACACCATGAAGTTATAGGAGAGGATGAATGAGAAAAGAGTGAGAAAGGTGCACCTATCTTGAAGAATTAAATTGGTTTGACATTAGAAAGGTCTACGACAGAAGCTATACATCTCTTTAGAAGATTAATGGAATATTATCAGGAAAGACAACAAGACCTACATATGGTTTTCATTAACTTAGAAAAGTCCTATGATAAGGTACCTAGGAAAATTATATGGAGATGTTTAAAAGTTACAAGGGAGTTCTTATGACCTATATATGAGTTATTAGGAATATATATAAAGGTGTTAAGACTAAAGTAAGGACGACATGGGGAGATACAAAGCATTTCTCTATCGATAATGGACTAAACCAAGGCTCTTTGTTGAGCCCATTCCTATTTGTATTCGTGATGGATGAGCTCACCAAGAATATTTTAAAGGATGTGCCTTAGTGTATGTTGTTTGCTTATGGCATTGTTTTGGTGGATGATACAAGAATGAATGTCAATGTCAAGGTAGAACTTTGGAGGAATACACTAGAGTGCATAAAGTTTAACTTTTCCAACTATAGGGTGACATTTGATGTGGAGATAAATATTGATTTAGAAGTTATATCAAAGAAAGAGTGTTTTAAGTACTTCCGATCCTTCATCAAACGTAATGGCGAGGTCAAATATAATTCATCTTATTGAATCAATGTGACTTAAATAGAGGAGTGCATTGGGAGTTTTATGTCACAAGAAGGTACCACTTATGTTTAAAGGTAAATTATACCATTTAGTAGGTGAGCAATGCTCTATAGGTCACCTTGATTTAATAAGACAATTAAAAATGAGATGGTCATTCACTTTGAATAATTTCGTGGGTTATGGCATGAGGTGTGGCAAGTGATACTTATCACTTGCCACATGTCACTTTCTTATAGTCTCTTCTTAGTCTTTTATTTAACTAGTCTATTTATCTTCAATTTCTATTCCAATTGTCTCCCAATTTGCAATAACATATGTCCTTAAATCCCAAAGTTATTTATAAGAATTTTCACTGCCATTTGACTCTTATTTCTATTGCCATTTATCAATTGTTCTGTCACTTGACATTTTTCTTAGTCCAACAATATCCTTAAATTTCATAATTTTCCCATATTTCACCAAAAATTCTAAGTCACTACTTATACATTCCTATTCAATTTTTAAGACACATAACTCATAATTCACATTAAAACAATCATTTATACTCGAAAAATGTCAAATGAGTACATGAACGATTCATTGTAATATTGCAATAATCAAATTTCACGTGTGTGTATGCTAACATTATGCATAAGCATGAAATGTAATTTTCTAATCTCTTATTGTTATTTTCTCAATTACAGAAATCTAGAGTTCTAACCCTGAATATGGAAACGGGATGTTACATACATGGTCCTGATATTAAACATGTTCATTTTTAAAATTTTGAAGATAAAATATCAAGTACAAAAATACCATACTAAACTATGTTCAGTAAAGCTTCTTTTTAATACAATTTAGTGCACACCTATTCAATCAACTGTGTTCTTATTAAAAATGTTGTAACCAAAACATGATATATAAATATCAGTATATGACTATGCATGAAACTATATCCATTAACGGTTTTTTAACATAATTAAGTACATAGTCGTGTGGTTGATCATATTATAATTTAAATTTTAGTAGGTGCTCATGCATGGGTCATTTATGATGTAATTTATAGGTTGTGTTATTATGTCTATTTGTCATGATAATGTATATGACTTGTTATAATGCATAGGAACATTGTACTTAAAAAGGATGATAGTTGTCTTTAAACCATGTTTATCAATGGTGATATAGGACTGGAGATTTACGCATAGGTGTTAGCTTTATTAAGCCACAACAAAAAAAACATAACTTATTTTTAGCCCTTTTTATTATCATTTCCAATTCTATCAATTAAGTAATAATTTCAGCTCCTCTCATAAAAAACTAGTATTTAATTATTTATCCCATGTAGACGAGTAAGGCAAAAACTTATTGAGACCCTCTAAAACTCTACTCAATTCAGACCATTCTTTTTGTTCTTCCTTTGAAACTTTTTAACTAAATTTTTATATAAAAACTCATAATTTCATTAGCATATAGTAGTGAGCCAAAGGGAAACAATTAAGTATTAAGGTAAAATAGAAAAGAACTTTAGTTGTGTAGATTCCTAATAGAAATTATGATATAATATATAGCTAGAAAACTTCCATCCTTTGTTCCACAATATTTTTATATATCCGTGGTGTCTCATCTTCATATTAAGATTATGATATACAAAGAACTTTTTAAAGAAGCAAGCAAAACGTAAACAAATAAATATTGAGATTATGGAGAAACTGAACTTTGGTTGTGTATATTCTTGATTAAAACTAAAATTATGATAAGAAAACATACCTAAAAAAGTTCATTCCATTATAACTAAATATTTTTGTATATCAAATGTGTATCCTTTCAAACATAGGAATATTAAGATAAAAAAGAAGGAAATTTGGCGGTGTAAATTTTTATCAACTAATGCAACAAAAGGAACATATACCCACCGAACTTCCGTATATTGTTACTTAATATTTTTGTATGTCTATAGTCTATCATCTAAAGGTTGAGACATATGATTATATTTGTACCATTATTCTTATGAAAATGTTTTTTATTTTTGGTATGCAATTACTTAAGATTGCCTAAAAGTTAACCTTTTTTTGTCTATGAAGCGGTGAATATTGGATCCACTAGTGAAAGCATAGAACATAATACTCCAGATTACTCCATACATTTATATTCCTAATGGTCAAGGTATGCCATTATAGAAATAATTGAGAGAGTGAACCGAATGCAAAATGATTAGGTTGGTTAATGAGAGTTAAACAATCTAACAGACCATGCAAATAATCAAATTGTTAATTATACGGAGAGAGATCTCATATGAGGACTAGGTTGTTTATTGGAATGCTTAAGAACTAATTAGTTGTGTTTTGTTTTGTTAATCGAGAGATTACATGTTTGATAACTTAATTAGGGTTTATGATTTAGGACTTAGTGATTACAACTCGAGAGAGATTAATCTACCCTTCGAAAGCCTAGAAATGACACTACATTAACATTAAAGTGACCGAGTTAGCATTGATGATAGGATAAATCTCTTGTCTCATAAATTGTTAATCTTCCTTGTTTGAATTTCAATTATCAATTGTTGGTGCTCAAATTTGATTTCTTGCATTAATTTAGAATTCTCATTTCAATCACTTTATATTCTATTGTTTACTTTTCTGTTTTGTTTTTATTTTCATTTTAATTACACTTTTAAGCCTTAAACAAATTTAATTCAATTAGTTCACTAATTCCTCATGGGATCAACACCTCATATACTACTCTACAGCCCGTGCGCTTACGGAATATTGAGGGTTTTATAAGATTAAAACACTCAACATAGATTAGTCAAAATAATTGCATTAAATAAAAGAATCAAAGTATATTGTTATCCTAGCAAGGGTTCCTCACACTTAGAGACTAAAAAGCATTTAGTTACCCATAATAGAAAATGAAATCAAAGATAAACAGGAAAAAAATGGATAGAAAACAAAGGATTCATAATTTTAAATCTCCTTTTTCTTCTATTGACTGTTCTTGCAAGTTTAAGGTTTGAAGTTGTAATCTATTGAATCTCTTGATAATTTCTTTGTTTTCTCTACCTTCCTAGATCAATATCGTCCCTTTTATACATTCTTCACGTCTAAAATTTGCTCAAAAAATCTGCTCTTCCTATCTTGCCTCCACTTACGTCTTTTAAAGTAAATTTTAGGGTTTTGGGATGTACACGGTATAATACACGGCCGTATAATAGACTGTGCATATTCAAAAACTCTGGAATTCATAATTTTACATGAGCTCTAAGACTTACATAGGTACATACATGATTATGTATCTCTAATTTGCTTTAAAACTTTGTTTTATGTTGCATTTTTATCCAAATTCTTCTCCTTTTGATCTATGAAGACAATTATTACCTATAAATGCACTTGATGTGAATTAAGAACCAAATATACAATAAAATTACAAAATATAAAAAAAACATCAAATATTGGTGTATAAATATAGTCAAATATGCATATATCAAGCATCTCCACAATTAATTATTTGCTTGTCCTCAAG
>JANZLX010000005.1:26216350-26232183 GCA_025531955.1 Erythroxylum orinocense
TTAATCGAGAGATTACATGTTTGATAACTTAATTAGGGTTTATGATTTAGGACTTAGTGATTACAACTCGAGAGAGACTAATCCACCCTTCGAAAGCCTAGGAACAACACTACATTAACATAAAAGTGACTGAGTTAGCATTGATGAAAGGATAAATCTCCTGTCTCATAAATTGTTAATCTTCCTTGTTTGAATTTCAATTGTCAATTGTTGGTGCTCAAATTTGATTTCTTGCATTAATTTAGAATTCTTATTTCAATCACTCCATATTCTATTGTTTACTTTTTTGTTTTGTTTTTATTTTCATTTTAATTACACTTTTAAGCCTTAGACAAATTTAATTCAATTAGTTCACTAATTCCTTATGGGATCAACACCTCATATACTACTCTACAGCCCGTGCGCTTGCGGAATATTGAGGGTTTTATAAGATTAAAACTTACTCAACATAGATTAATCAAAATAATTGCATTAAATAAAAGAATCAAAGTATATTGTTATCCTAACAAGGGTTCCTCACACTTAGAGACTAAAAAGTATTTAGTTACCCATAATAGAAAATGAAATCAAAGATAAATAGGAAAAAAATGGATAGAAAACAAAGGATTCATAATTTTAAATCTCCTTGTTCTTCTATTGACTGTTCTTGCAAGTTTAAGGTTTGAAGTTGTAATCTATTGAATCTCTTGATAATTTCTTTGCTTTCTCTACCTTCCTAGATCAATATCGTCCCTTTTATACATTCTTCACGTCTAAAATTTGCTCAAAAAATCTACTCTCCCTATCTTGCCTCCATTTATGTCTTTTAAAGTAAATTTTAGGGTTTTGGGATATACACGGTATAATAGACCGTGCATATTCAAAAACTCTGGAATTCACAATTTTACATGAGCTCTAAGACTTACACAGGTACAGACATGATTATGTATCTCTAATTTGCTTCAAAACATTGTTTTATGTTGCATTTTTATCCAAATTCTTCTCCTTTTGATCTATGAAGACAATTATTACCTATAAATGCACTTGAAGTGAATTAAGAACCAAATATACAATAAAATTACAAAATATCAAAAAGAATACATCAAATATTGGTGTATAAATATAGTCAAATATGCATATATTAAGCATCCCCACAATTAATTATTTGCTTGTCCTCAAGCAAATCATAATCAAAATTATAAATCTTAAAACATCTATCCTTCATTAATCTTATCCTTTCTATTCATAATATAAATCATCATTTCATATTAATCAAATTAACATACAATTAGATTCAAGTTATACTAAAACCAACTTCCTAAGTCAATATTAATAGTAATCACATCAATAACCTCATTGAAATCAAAAGCATAAACCTTTACACCCTCACCAAGATTTTACTCAATACACTCAAGTGTTTAGGGTAAAAAGTATCAAACACTCAAATCAATGCATAGTAGGGCTCTTGCAATTTTATCACATCTCCACAACTTATGTAAACAAGAAACAAAAATTAAAAGGTCTTTATAAAGTTGTAATGAGGCTTAGGTAAGGTATGATTGGGATAATAAAAAGAGATGATTGGAAAGAAATTTACTAAAGAGAACATTACGTGAAACTCGTTACATTATACGCATAGGTCCTTTCATTATAAATCTGTTGGCACCATATTCACAACTTTTCTATGGCCACAAATTTTTTTTTATAAATCAAAATAAAATCGAGCCTTCATCTTGTACCACTATTAAATAAATATTGTATTTTCAAAATTTCAAGTTTCAAACATTCAAGTAATGTGAATAACCTTTAGGGTTCAAAACAATAAAAAGGTTTCAAAGAAAAATAGGATAAAGGTTAAAAATGCGATTAAAATCAATGAAAAATGCTAAAGCTTAACTTGGATATTACTAAAGGATAAAATAGGATAAGGTAATTATCAAAAAAATAGGCTTAAACAAATTGTTGAACCTAAGTATCTTTATCATCTCAATGCTTAGAATTTAACAAAATATGATTTCAATATGCATAATAAAAGCAAGTTTTGAAATCATTGTACTATTCATGATAACACACACAAAAGAAATAAAAGAGCTTAAAATTTTGAATTTTTTGCTCTTAGGCTTAAAAGCTCACGAAAAAGATAGGTTTATGTGTGTAAATCAACTTAACTATCTCAATGAATACGAAAAATTTGACTTATAAAAGCATGTTTACTTTAACTATCATTCTTTTGCATACTAATTTAAATTAACATTCAATAATAAAGTAAAGTAATGATGAATTGATTTCAATTAAGTCAAGATATCGGTTTATAAATTTTAGTAACAAAGATTATAATAAGCTTAAGGAAATCATCAAAGTCATTAACTCATTCCTCAAACTTAAAGTTGTACATTATCCTTAATGTACACAGGATAAGCATATATTAAAAAGTGAGAAAGAGTCAGTACTTCCCTAAGTAAGATGATTTTCTGATTCTGATCCATCTAATATTATAGTGACATCCTTGTAAAACATAAACAGAAAAGGGATAAAAACGTTAAAAAGAAACAAAATGCAACACACAAAGTTAAGAAACAAAAATATCATTAACCATAATGATAGAAAAAAGAAAATAAGAGATACACAACTAGTAAAGATACCTAATTTTTCAAAAGAGGGTTAGGCAACATAATTCTCCAAATTGGAGGAAAAGAAGCTAGAGAAGAGGTAGAAGATCAGGGATTAGATTTGGAAATTGGGCTTGGGCCCGGCTCTATCCAAAGTTAAGACCGGATCCACCCATTATCGTCCCTATCAGAGGCTAAGGATCTTCCAATAATCTTTTCTATATCTTCCAACCAACTTTTCTAAAAAAAGTAAACAGAATCAGGTTCCAATGGTAAAAATGTCTCGTACATGAAGCAAAGACGAACTATGTGGGAAATCATAATTGTTCTTATACGGCATAATATGGTCCCGTAGCTCAGTTGGTTAGAGCGTTGGTCTTATGAGCCGAAGGTCGCGGGTTCGAGCCCCGCCGGGACCATCACTCCTCTCTTCGCGAACTGATTTAACCAACAACAGCAGGCAACTTTTGCAATATTGCAAAAAGATTATCCATTCTTTACGCGCCACGTTTGCCAGCTACAAAACGATTTTAAATGTGCCCAGTAGATATCTCACATTCATTTGATATAATTAATTGTATGGAAGCCCGCCTTAGTATCCTGCTCAACACAACACCTAATTCTATGCCTTTTTGTTGCTGACTGTTAACCTTCCAAAAGATCAAACACCAACTTCAGTGTAGTTCAGTTGTCAGTTGATAGGAGTTCATGGAATGGAACTCTTTCTTCATGGAAAAGATCATTATTTCTTGCAATACACTTCATCTTCTTATTACTACTTCATCACTCACCCACTCTTCTTCACAATCTCACCCTCCAACTCCAGGCGTTTGCTTCTTTTCTGGTAATATCTCCTTTGGTTTTCCATATTCCTCTCGCATTTGCTTATGCTACTCTTGCCTTTTGATATTGTTATCTCTTCATTTGGTAGATATTGTGAGTGAAACATGGAAAGATTTGCGCCAGAGTATAGTTGTTGCTAGTAAAAACATGATGAATTCAAGGAGCAGGCTTTTAATGTCTTCCAATGTACCTAGCTTTCCTCGTTCTTTTACGACACTAAATTCTCGTATTTTGTTTTCTTAAATATGTAACTAACTATAAGAATACTGTTTCTTGAGTATTGCATAGTACACTTTGAAACTTAACGGTTTGGTGATATTTTGCTGACTTTCAAAGAGGAAATTAAGTAAGTAGCTCTGATTTGAGATTTGAAATCGTTTATGATGGTAGATGTGTGACACAGGAAGAGATTACGTCCTGTTAGATAGCATGGCTTTTCTATGTTTAAACTATATATAGATTAGATGCTTCATAGTTGTAATTAATATTACTAATTTTCTAAGGACTAATGAAAGAGAGCTGAAGCCGAAGTTGGCATATACCAATTCAAGAACACATCAACAGAGACATCCCGAACAGGTTCATTCACAGATTGGCTACTCCTGATTAAGCTATGTCCTTTTGAGAAGTATTTGCATTGAGTACGTTAACAACATATGGAAATTGTGGCATGTCTAACTATTCCATGCTTTCTTGTCTCTCTTCAAATTTTAATTAATTATCAGACACATTGGAATCTTGAACCTCGATAGGTACAAATGGGCTCAGGAGACTGCTTTTGGTCCCTTATTAACCTTAGGAAAGTGAAGGCAGGCAGGTCCAAAAAAGTAAAGGTAATGTTTGAAGAATTTTCATTATCACTTTTTTGTTACAGCTGAAGTAACTCCTAGTTGCTGCATTTTCATCTAATCTACCTTTTGTACATCACTGAGAAGGTACATTCAACCTCCGAAAAAACAAATGGGTCCAAGACACAAGACGAAGGAGAGTCCAGTAGTCATGTCATTGCCAACGATTCGTCAGAGATGAACTTTGATGCTCCTAGGATATCAGCTCAACAACACTTAGCTGCTCGTCAGATTCAAACAGCTTTTCGAGCATATAGGGTACGTATGGCGCAATGCAACCACAAATACGAGGACAACTCGTAATTGGCTAATAATTTTGTCCTAAGCATAGCGATAATCACTTGCAAAGTCACTTTTTATAATATACGGGCAATAGGGCAAACTTAATCAATTAGGTCTAATCCCATTTAAAATTAATAATTTAAGTTTGATTTTAACTAAATTTTAAGTTTAATATCTAACTCAAAAGTTCGGAACAAGTTAACTATCCGATCAAAAAGACGTCATTTTAAAAATTTTACTCAAAATGATGTCGTTTTGAGTATTCCTTACGTGCAAGCAACACAAGCCTGCCTAAATTTTATGCCAAGCTTAAGCAGTTTGTTCTCAAAATTAGGTTGTTGGTCTAACTTATTGTCATACCTATAACTTAGTAATCAATCAAAGCATCCTTTTCCATCTCTCTGTCTTCCTAGATCAGGTTCAATTTAGCCATATCGCAAAAGTTCCTGCTCGGAAGGCCATTTACAAGCAAAAAACTAGCAAACTAGAGTCAAGAACTAATTAAGCATTAGCATGCTAAATTTGAGTACAAAATCTAATACCATAGTGAAAGGGCTAACAAGTAAAACATAGGTTGATTAGAATATGAATGGAATTTGTTTCAGTTGCACACAAAAAAAAAGGTACAAAAAGAAACTGTAAAAAAGCAGAGGTAAAAGAAAAGGGTATAGGAATAGTTTCTTAGCGACATTTTCTTTCATGTAGGGTTCATCGCAGATCGAACGGTGCATGTTTATAAAGAATGACAATGTCACACTTATAATTTTCAGGCAGGAAAGTCTGCAGATCGAATGAAAGGAGATGTGAGATTCAATGTATTGATCCAAGGCAATGATCCTGAAAAGCAAACTTCAACCGCACTGAGCTATATACACTCATGGAGCAACATACAGGCTCAGATTAGAGCTAGACGTTACCATATGGTCAGAGAAGGCAGAATTAAGCAAAAGAAATTGGAAAACCAATTGAAACTTGAGGCCAAACTCCATGAATTGGAGGTAATAATGACCTTTACCTACCTGACATGATAGCTTTAATCCCTCCAATTTATTGACTGCTATGTTTCCTGCCAAACTTGGTCACTACTTTTCTATTTTTTTGGAGCCTTGTATGGTGAAGAATCATAGCTATTAGGCCAATTCATCCGAATGGAAATTACATTTAAGTAAATGAAATTATATACAGAAACTGTGGTCTATTTGTTTATTCAACAGTAAGGGCCATTATAATTTCATTCTAGCTTTTCTTGTTCTACAGGCAGAGTGGTGTGGAGGTTCTGAGACCATGGAGGAAATCCTTTCCAGGATTCAACAGAGAGAAGAAGCAGCAATCAAGCGTGAGCGAGCCATGGCATATGCCTTCTCTCACCAGGTCCATACAAACTACTTATAATCATACTCTTGAGGGTTACGTACATAACTCAACGCTTGTTGATTGTATATTGCAGTGGAGGGCCAATGCTACCCAATTTCTAGGCCAAGCTTATTACAGTCTTGGCAAAGAAGACTGGGGTTGGAGCTGGAAGGAGCGGTGGATAGCTGCTCGTCCTTGGGAGATTCGTGTTCATTCTCAGCCCAGTAAACTGAAGAGAGGTCACGCTCACAGCAGGCAAGCGAGCACATCAGATATCAAGATACCAATCCCATCCACGTATGCTTTGTCAAATGGGGATGGAAATAGTAAGATTAAGAAGCTTCCCAATCCAATTGTGGAAGAAATAGCTGGGGAAGCAAGTCCCAAGCATGTTCTTTCATCATCTCCTTAATTGATTCCAAGTTGACAAATACTTGACGGAGATTTCCTTCATTTGGTGTGCCAATTATATGGGATTGGAATGTTGACTGAAACCGGGCTTGATTCGTTTAAGAATGGATAAAACATGATGTATCTTGTTTTGTTTACATGCAGCTTCCTTTGATGAATTGCGTTACTTCATTCCGCCTAGTCTACACCGTATTTGTAGCATATTCAAGTTCAGAACATAAGCCTTAACTCAGGTCCCTAATTTGGCATTTTCAATTAAGCGAACTCTACCAAGGATACAGGACGATTTAGCCAAACAAATAGAAGGGTTTCACCTTAACATTAACATGCAATTGCTAATGTTAATGCTTGTACGTGAAGTTGGTTAAAGAAGATTATACAACTCATTTTTATACATAACAGATTGCATCCCAGCAAGATTATACATTCCTAGCCCCGATGCCGATGAAGTATTAGTCTAAGAATCCGCTCATTGCCAAATTGTTCTCGAGAACAATAGTAGAGAAAATTAAAGGACTTAAAATGACTAGCTATACTAAATAAGACTAGCTAGGATAGTTTATCTACGGGAATTCTATGAGAGACAGCCTTATTCGTTCTCGTACAGGAAAAGGTATACTGAGCTACGTAGAGTTACTTTCATAGTACCCAAGACAGGGACGAGGATGGAGAAGCAACCGTTATCATGCAGAATACATGTGTCACTATCTGAATTGAAGCCAAGACGATTGCTTTTATTATTATTAGAAAATTTCCAGCTAGAAAGAAGCGATTTTTATCGACTGAGATCTTTACAGTGTAGGGGACCAAAGACAGATGGCTAAATCTACCATTTTTGCTAGCATCCGTCATAATTCAGGCTATGTTGTTATTATGCTCATCTTCCCAATTCCTAGTTCGTGGTCCTCCTGTAGACCACTTAACATCAAATAGCTACACCTGCTATATTCATTCATCTTAGCTTATTCATTTCACATTAGAGGTATTACCAATCCTTGCCTCCACCATCTTCAACATCTAACAACCTCAAACCGATACTTACCTCTATGGTATATAGCTCTACAAGATAACATGAATTCTTTCACTCTAGGTAACTTTGTTATCCCTCACTCTATATACCTTGACAATATACAGCTTCGGAATTTTGCCTCCAGCATTCCTCCTTTTGACAACTGAGCTCTCTAATCTCTATCTCTCACAATTAAATCTAGTTAGGGTGGTATAACTAGAGAGACCAATACCACAGATTGCAGCTGGAACTAAATTCTCCACCAAAATAGTCGAAATTATACCAATTGTTTTCAACAACTATTGTACCAAGTGGACAGCAGCTTCTAATGTTTGATGAAAGTGACTAGTCTAGTCGTTGATGCTCCCAGAATTCCAAGCAAGGATAGAGATGTCAAAGATTAGTTTTCTTTCAATTCTTTTGCAGATTTAAGGAAGTTGTTGAGGCAACAGATGCAGTAAAAGCAACAAACATAGATTATCAAAGAACGAAACCTTTCCCCTCTACACGAAAGGAACTGATTCTCTCCAAACAAAGCAAAGACCTCTCCAAACAAATCCAAGACCATATTTTATGCTCTACTCCTACCTTTCCTTTTGATAAATTGCCAAAAGGAAAAAGGTCAAAACCAGCTCTAATCAACTATGCATGAAATTGCTATAGGTAAATCTACTGATCTAGGGTTGGCTTCTTTCATAAGACCTCCTTACGGCATGCCAGATTACACCTATCAGGTGTCATCTGATTGCGAAAAAAGATGAAACCGTCCATTAAAGCAAACGCCTCTTATCTTCTATCAGCAATTTTAGAAATGGCTTCCAAAACAATAAACATCAACTACAATGCGAAGTCTAGCAACATAAAAGCATAGACAAGCCAACAAAGTTGAGCTCCACAAGCCCAAAAGTACATTGTCTGAAAAAACAAATAAAGCTTGAAGATGATAATGCAAAACATCTTACAGAAATTAAACAAACCCGGGATGGAAAGCCTGAAAATCTCCACTCAGACGTCTCTCCTCCCGGGGTATTAGCCATTGAATTGTATCCAAAAGTGATCAAGACATCGCCTCCAAACTAGCCCTTTTCTCATCTCTGTAGTCCCAAGATAAGCATTTGACAAAATATCAATTTGTGCTGCAAAAGAAACATTCCAAAGAGAACAGTAAACATGAAATACAGAAAAAGGAATTAACTTGAGAAGCTGACCTTAGGGAGAGCACATGTAAGAGATGAGATTTGTGGTATTTGGTACAATCAATGGCGAGATTCAGAGGAAGCAGAGGACGGTCTATTGTGAATGCCATCGTGCTCCTCATCTTCGCCTTGAATTCGTGCTGGAACGTGGAAACCGGAAAATCCGAATGCATTCCCTGAGATCGCAGATTCGTCTTGATGATGAATTTGTGACATTTCATAAGGATGATAATGAGCGACCGTGATTGCAGGATCTATCCAAGCACGAACTGAAGGCGTGTTACTGGACTGAAGGGGTCCCCTCTGAGAAAACAACTGGCTTTGGCCAAACAACGGCTGCAACAGGGTAGGTGGCAGCGGTGACAACGGTGAAGGTGTGTTAAATATGAATCCTCCACCGCCGCCACCACCTCCTACCCCACCACCAGCATTATTAGCATCACCAGCGTTCCAAGCCACCATTCTTTGGAATCGACTTATTTCAGCAGGGTGGTGGTGCTCCAACCACCCACCCGGCGAACCGTCGAATCCCATATCACCGAGAGCCACAGTTCCAGAGAACAAGATTTGCTGCTCACTCTGAGCATGGTGGGGCAAAAGAATTGGCTCTTGAAATGAATGAAGAGAGAGCCGCAGATCTTGTGCTTGGCCGCTTGTCCTCGACAGAAAATCTGGCGGGCATCTCTGGAACTGTATAGAAGACGAGGATGTCGTCTCTACCGACGCACCCATTGGGAAGAAAGACTTGATAGTATCAGCAATGGAGTCGCAGTCTAATGATGGCGTGAGAAAAGTAGAAGAGTTGTGGTTTTCCGACATGAGTTGTTGCGGCAAGTTTTGGACATCATTTGCCACAATTTGTTTCATGTCGTTACTGACAGTGGCAGAAACAGCAGCAACAACGTTCTCCATTGACAACTGATCCTCTCTGTGTCTATCATTGTTTGTGCGGACTTGCTGTTCTTTAGTGGTTCTAGTTTTAGTGGAGGTGGTGTTGGTAGTGGTGGTGGTGGTTGCGGCGGTTGTTGGGTCCCATGCAGGTAGATGGGCGAGCTCGTCTATCGCGGCCTTGGCTTTCTTGATGAGCCAATCGACGGCCTTGCTGGGCCGATCGTAGCCGAGGCGGTCCTGGACATCGTAGAACTGGATGGCGGTGTGAGCTGAGAGACGGACTCGTCGGTCTCTGGGGCCTTTGGCTGTGCAGACCTTGCTGTGGCGGTCTTTTCTTCCAGTGGAGCGAACAATGTGGCCTCCTTGGACCTCGACGATCTCTCCTACTCCGCTCCTTATCCCAAGTCTGGATGATGTTGCTGCTGCTTGCTGGTGGTTCTCTCCCATTTTTCTTGCATATTTGATGCTCTGCTCTGGGAAATTTGAGGACGATGACGGAGCTGGGACGTGAGATCTTTTTCTCTGTTGTTGTGTATCTAACCCATGAAAGGAGTAAAAGTTTTGGTCTTGTTGTTGGCCCTGTAGGGGTTCTATGTCTGGTAGATATTGGTGAGGGACAAGAAAAGGTAGTTGATGATAATAGTGATGGTCTTTTGGCAAGAGCTGATGAGCTTGTTCTAGTTGTTGTTCTCCTTCCGTTACAACTTCTACATGTCTTGAATTTAGGACTATATTTAGATGTTGTTGTTGGTGATGCAGTTTGTTTTGGTGCTGATGCTGATGCTGATGCTGATGTTGATGATGATGAAGATGAAGTTGAAGATTCTCTCTCTGAGGATCCAGACTCAGGACCTTGTGCTTTTTCTGTTCCAGCTTTTAATGGAGGACACTTTTCTTTAGTTGTGGTGGGTGGTGGTTGTTCCTTTGCTATTCTCCCTTTGATGCGGCTTCCTAATCGCTTCTTGTTGCTTGTGCAAGTGCTGCAACCATTCTGAAACCTGATACTGCTGCCTCTCCAGAAAGCCTCTGCCATTCAATATTTCCACTTCCATGACACCGCGACACCACCACCGCTTAAAACTGAAAAGCAAGCCTAAAGCAGCTCTACGTATGCCTAGCTAACCCATCTCTCTCTTTTTTTGGTAATTACTTGCAAGAAAATTTAAATGGTAGAAAATCCAGAGATCTTATCAAAGAGAGCTGATTCCTGCAACACCTTCCCACAGGTTGTTTGATGTGCTTCTGCTATAGATATAGAACGTAGTTATAGGGAAGCAAATGTTGTATTATTTTTTATGATGATGCCAGTGTTTGGTCAGCAAGGGGATTAAAGATCTCTATGATCTCATCACTACGTCCTCTGCTGTTCTTTGTAGTATTACCCCACAGATGACACACACAAGACAACAACAGCAGGGCAAAAGTTCATTCCTTTCAATCTCTCTCTCTCTAACAGAAAGACTCATCTTTACTGGGATTTAATGTTGTTCTAATACAACGGGTTTAAATCTCTGAATATATACATTAGATCCGCTATGTGCCACCACCACTGCCACGCCCACCATGCCTCTTGAAAGTTGAAAGTGACCCTTCTCTTACACCTTTTATCCCTCTCTCCTTTGCTTCAATTAAAAGAAACAACATCATCTTTGTTTGTTTCTCTACACGGCCCGTCATTTTTCTAATTTTCTTCTTTCCCTGAGGCGTTATATTCATGCTCAGCCCATTCATTCTTTTCTTTTTCTTTTTAACAAATGCATTTTTTTTCAGTTCTTTCGCTATTCGATTTGTACTTTTCTTTTCCTTACTATCAACACTTAAATAATTCTGAAATTTTCATAAATTTTTAAATAAAAATATCTTAAAATTTTATAAACAATAAAATTATAAAAATAATTAACCTCAAATATAACCCTCGATCAACTCGGGGTATCTATCATACTGATCAACAAAATTTTTAGTTGGAAATAAATTCAAGTTAGTGTCAAGAATATGTTTGGACGAATTTTTGGGAGGTTAATAAATATTTTTTTTGTCTTAAAAGTATTTTTAAGAAAATAGATGTTTGACTATAAAATAAAAAAATACTTTTTTGATATATATGACCTTTTTGGTAGTCAAAATATAGCTTTTTAAGATGCTCAAATTTGAAACTTCTCAAATGATTTTCCAGGTAGATCTTTCGTATCAATTAACGAGCCTTTTTCTATTCCCTTTTGCCTTTATGTTTTACACATAATTCTTACAATATTCACAAACTTATCTTCACGTTTATCTTGCAAATTCATCGTCTCTATATATTTATATATTTTAATATTTAATTTTGATATTAGTTTAAATTATGTTATAATCCATATAAAAGATTTAGTTAGATATATTTTTATTTTTGTTTCTTATAGTTTAAAATTATATAATAAGTTATATATTATGCTTTATATATTGTTTAATATACTTTAAATAATATTTATATGCATAAATAATATTTATTACAAAATAAAATATAGTTAAAATTAAAAGTGCCTTTTATTTTTATGTTGCTAAATAATCTACTGTATGAAGCTCTTTCAAAAAAGCTCTTTTTTAAATAACAGCTAAACAGTCAACTGGCTTATGAGAAAAGTTCTTTTCAGAAAAGATCTACAAAAAAAGCTCTACTGGTATAAGCCCAACCAAACAGAGACTAAATTCGGGTATTATACATTAGATACAACTTTTGAAGACAAAACAAAATAAAATTTCACTAACCTTAAACTTACCTGGAAATGAAATTTCACTAACCTTATATATATTTAAAAATAGAGTTACACTACCTTTAAATTCCTTAAATATAACTCTAGTCTATAAATACCTTAGCAAATATTGTATAAGATTAAAGAATATTGTTGTCATACTATTCTTATAACGTCCCAGATTAGAAAGAATATTGTTGTCATACTATTCTTGTAAGAATTACTCTCAGGAGGTCACCCATCTTAGAACTACTCTCATCCAAGCACATTTAACCTCGGAGTTCTGATGGGATCAGGTGCATTAGGCCATGAAAAGCGAGTCTGTAAGGGAGAGGTATCCGTACCCTTATAAGGCGTACTTCGTTCCCCTTTCCAACCGATGTGAGATCTCATACTCTCCACCCCCCTTAGGACCCATCCTAGCTGGTATAACGTGTTAAATCAAAATGACTTCACAATTAATATTTTGATAAAGACCAAATAAAAATAATAGAAGAAAGTAAGACGAAGCTGCGGAGGAGAAACTAAGACGAAAGTGAGACGGAAGCAGAAGTCAAAGTAAGACGAAGCTAAAGTCAAACTAAGGCACAAGACAAAAATAAGATGAAGCACAGGGACGCGACAGTAAGATGCAAGAAGAAAGTAAGACGCAAAATGAAAGTGAGACGGAAGTAGAAGTCAAAGTAAGACGAAGCTAAATTCAAACTAAGACGCAAGACGAAAATAAGACGAAACGGAAGTAGAAAGTAAAACGCAAAAATAAGACGAAGCAGAGAAACTAAGACAAAGCGAAGTCGAAAATGAAATGAAAGAGAGTAAGACGAAGACCCGATACCACGTCGAATAGTTAATCATTCTGAGTTAGTTACAGAACTTAACTGAATAACTGTTTCTTTAAAGATTAAGAAACAAGAAGAAAGAAGTGGTTATCAAGAAGCAGTTGAAGACGAAGGCTATAAACACGAGTAGGAGTCGAAGACTGAAGAAGTTAGAGATTTTAAAAAGTTAGCAAACTCAAAGAGATTGTGAACCATTGTATTCATTGTGTTAAACTCTAGAGCTATATTGTCTGTAACAATGCTTGAACATCTTTCAATAGAAAGAAGGAAAACTGATAGCTTGAAGAGGCTAAGTGAGAAAAGAATACTTGCTGTAAGAGATCTGAAGAGGCTCGGTGAAAATAATACTTGTAATTTTGAGAAGTATAGTGAAATCTCAGAAAGGATTCTGAGGACTGGACGTAGCCCATGATTTGGGCTGAACCAGTATAAATCTGTTGTGTCAATTCCTACTCTCAACTCTTAACTTTTGTTCATATTGTTTTATCCAAGTACTTTGAAGCGAATTGCAATACTTTGTAAAACTGTTAATTTAATAGTTCTAAAAAAGCAAGTTTTCAAAAGAAATTTTTGAAAAGGGGATTATATTCAAGAAAAGGATAACATAATTCAACCCTCCTTCTTGTGCATTTTGTAAGCCTATACTAACGTGTGATTTACTTCAATTGGTATCAGAGCTCAGTGTCCAAGAACCACCGTCACAAAGTGTGGATAAAGATCCATAGCAGAATCGCATGTATATATAGCTGAGGGCGCCTCCGTCACTAAACCTCCTACGTTCAATGGAGAAGACTACCATTACTGGAAAGACAGGATGCGGCTTTTCATTGAATCTACTCAGATCGACCTTTGGAAGATAATAGAGAATAGACCGTATACACCGGTAGATGAAGAAAGAAATGCTATTCCACGAATCAGATGGTCTGCAGAACAAAAAGCAATATTCCAGCTGAACTCGAAGGCTAAGTTCTTTTTAAGTTGTGCCCTAAGCAGAAGTGAGTACGATAAAGTCCACGGATGCGACACTGCGAAGGAGATGTGGGATACGCTATCCATCGCACACGAAGGCACTAATCAAGTAAAGGAATCCAAGATAAACATTATTGTGCACTAATATGAGCTGTTCAAGATGAAGGACGAAGAGTCTATCGATCAGATGTTTACAAGATTTCAAACTATCATCAATAGACTTAAAGCTCTCAGCAGAACTTATGACAATCAAGATCACGTTAGAAAGATCCTTAGAAGTTTACCGAAGAGATGGAGACCAAAAGTCACCGCTGTACAAGAAGCCAAAGACTTGAGCATGTTGAAGCTCGACAAATTGCTTGGATCCCTGAAGATACATGAAGTGGAACTCGATGCAGAAGATAAACCTAGACAGGATAAATCTATAGCATTGAAGGCCGGACAGAAGAATCATAAGAATAAGAGGAAGAGGAGTTCATCGTCGAAAGCTTTGAAGATTGAGGAAGCAAGAATGACGACTCCAGTGAACCAGATCAAGATTCGAGCAAAGAAGATAATGAGCTACCCTTTATCTCAAGGAAGATCAGACGCATGTGGAAGAAAAAGGCAAAAGGAAACAAAGAGTCTAATATGAGTTTAATTTTTGATATTTTTAATCATTTACACTTAGCAATTATTGACATAAAAATGCTTAAGATACTCACTTTAATTTGTATATGATTTTAGGTACAATTTGGGAGCAAAGAAATTAAAGTGAGTCAAAAATACCCTATTTAGGATATTTTTCGAAGATCAGTACTCGTTTGTCTTCATAGAGTGAGATAAAGAAAATTAAAAGAAAAAAATAAATAAAGACATGAAGAAAAGAGCACGAAGGAGCAAGGTTTTAGAGAGAGAAAATTAAATGAGCATAAAGGTGGAGACATTTTTAATGGTCAATCAATTAGCTACAACAACAAAGTGGAGACGCTTAAAATGCACAGTAACAAAAGGAGAGCAAATTAGCAACAATAGGCAGCAGGCACGTGGGATTAGCGGGAATTAATTAATGAGCTAGAAGCACGCAAAGAGAGGGGCGTGAAATAAAAGTGGAGTTGCAAACTTAATTGTCCCAATCCATTAAACAGTAAAGGATGACATCGCCCAAGGAATAAATCAAGCAACACGTAGCGTGGAATGAGAACAAAGCAGAGAGGAGCAAAATGTGACCCTTATTGGTCTGGTCAATAAACAGTACACACAAGCTACAGGATAAAAGAGTGGACGACGCAACGTGGAAGCAAGGGTGAGAGCATTGAATAGTAGAGACACTAAACAGTAGAGGAACATGACAACGCATAAGGGAATAAAATAGGGAAGAGACAAAATTTAAAATGAACAAGGAAGCAAGCAGAGTAGCGGGTGGGAGCAGCATCAGGCGCCTTGCGCCTACCAACAGCTACGGAAGTGACGCTACTCTGGAGGCTTAACACGCATAGGAGCAAACTGAATTAGCTAGTGGGAGACTTGAAGCAGAGGCGCAGCAGGAGACAAGACGCAGGCGTGAAGGCTTCAACTCGGCTGGGCACAGTGGAGCTGGAGAGAGCCAAAGTCATTGAAGGTAGCTGTGTCAAGGAAGCTTGGGCGTGGATAGAAAAAAACCTCCCAACTTATTTGTCCCATCAAAGGAATAGTGCGGGATAGTGTAGCTTGCGACAGTAAATAGTAAAAGATCAAGGGGTATTTGAGTAGGGAACTTGGATGGGGCTGAAGTATTTTCTCGAGAAATACCTATGAACGGCTAAACATCTCGACACCGGTTCAGAGGTAAAATCGATGCCGACAACCCGGGTTAAGTATTATTTTAATTATTTTGTTGTTTCTTTCTCTCATTAG
>JANZLX010000005.1:26258845-26280632 GCA_025531955.1 Erythroxylum orinocense
GTTAAACTAATTCTTTAAAATAAATAAAATCTTAATTGTTGAATATAATGATCATAATTTTATAATAAATTAATTTTAATTGATATTTATTCCATATAAAATTATTAATAAAATTGAATTATTATAGAATAAAAATAATATTTATAATACTATTCAATAAAATAGGATAAATTAAAAATTAAAATGGAAACTCAATTAAGCACATTTTTTATTGGTTTGAAAAGATAAAAATAAAAATAAAAGTGAAATTAAACAAATATAATGTTTAAACTAGCAAAATTGTGTTGGGCTTGTTATAACTTTAGGATAGTAGGGTGGAACATTGAGACTTAAGTTTGTCAAAAGTATAAGTTTGCTTGAAATCAATAAAATATTAAAAGAGAAAATATAAATACGTTTTTTATTTGCGTTTACTTATTTGTAATCCTAAGACCCATTTAATATATTTTTACATCTATTTGAAGTAGGATTATTTTTGGTTTATATTGAAGAGATTTAACAAAGAATAAATGTTTTCTTAATTAAATAGTTCATATAACAAACTTTTATCGAAGAAATAAAATATTTTTTGGCACAAAGTGAAATGTATTTGATAATAGTACTTCCTAAAATGCATTTGTTTGTAGAATTGTTTATATTATAACTTAGTTTTCATGAAAAGTTGAAATTTAATTTAAGAAATAAAGTACTTTAAATCGCAACTTTTTATAGATTTCTCTTTTATTTTTACTATTAAAGCCCACCAGTTACTATAAGAGAACCCACCCTCGTCCCGCAAAAAGCAGAATTTGAAGTCTTGGAGAATGTAATTTGGCTTTCCATAAAATCTTGTGCCTGTAAAGAAGTGAAGTCTCTAATTCCAAGTCCTGAATGCCGACTCATTACTCTATGCGGTAGTATTTCTTATGTGCACTAATTTCGAAGAGATGCATACAATAAGAGATAGAGTAAAAGATCATCTTGATCGTATTAAGGGCTAGAATCTTGGAGATTTTGAGGAACGTTGGATTGACAATTCCATCTCTTTTATGTGTATAATAATCATAATAAACCCACATGGATCCTTGCCACTTGTCACCTACCATCTGTTTTACCAATTGGTAAATTCCATGTTTCCACCATATAATTTTGCTGTGAAATCACAAAATTCATTACTTCCATTCCCTTTCTTCTTTCTTCTTTTTCACTTTCCTATTAAGCATAAACCTGTATTTAATTACTTTAAAAGGTATTTTGTCACTTAAGTAAGGTACTTGATATTAAATATGATAATAGTTCTAAGGTGTCTAAACTATCGAAAATGGCATACTTACATTGAATATGGAATAATATGGAACTAACTTTTGTAGTAATAATATGGATTCAACCATCATTTTCCAATGTAGTGAATATGATAAGAATGTTAGTGAGCCCGTCATTGGAAATATTGATAAGATGAAGGCAATGACAACTGTTAACTCTAATAAACCTAATTGAAATTTCTCTTAATATTTATGCCAAGAACCATAGAGATGATCCTAGTATTGACTTTACCAAGTAGGCTTTGGAGGTCAACCTTGACCCTTCAGAGTATTTCCACAAAGAAGATAGTAAATTCATTACTAAAATGAAACTTAGAAGAAAGTCAAACAAGAAGAGGAACCAATTGGGGATCACCTCATTTATTCCTTCTTGATGTAAATTCTAGTTTGGAATA
This sequence comes from Erythroxylum orinocense, assembly GCA_025531955.1. Classification (NCBI taxonomy): domain Eukaryota; kingdom Viridiplantae; phylum Streptophyta; class Magnoliopsida; order Malpighiales; family Erythroxylaceae; genus Erythroxylum; species Erythroxylum orinocense. The sequence goes on from JANZLX010000005.1 coordinate 26,260,542, forward strand.
CAAGAGGATTCAATAATCCTCTTAAAAAATAGACAATTATAGATATTGTAAATAAAAGGAAGCCTTTCTGGTTGTTTTTTTTTTTTTAGAAACTAAAGTAAAGGTAATGAGCTTAAAGGATAACTTGAGTTTTTCATACCTAATTGAAGCTACTTCTCCAACAATTTACTTTATTATAATGAGAGGATTGTTATTACCTATAATCCAATTACTATTGATGTTTCTAACTTGTTCATGTTTGATTAAATTATCCATATATCTTACTCTACTTCTTAGCTCCCTACGCCTATAACTAGCTCCTTTATTTATGTAACTAAGGTAGCATTATAGATAGTGCACCTACGAAATTACCTAAAGATGCTATATTGGTTGGTGTTAGGAGATATGAATTGCATTTTAAATTCTCAAAAGGTAGAAGGGAGGAAGCTCATCTACAGGTTAAAGAATGTAGATGAGCTTAGCCATATTATTAATCAAACTGGACTTGTTGATTTGAATCATATATTGGCAATTATTCACTTGGAATAACAAGTAACAAAGGTATCGATTCATTAGAAAGAAGCTTAATAAAGCCTTATTAAAATATGTTTGGTTATGAACATTTCCTTTTAGCAATACCCATTTTGGCATTCTCTCTATTTAGATTTCTCATCCATAGTGGTGCTTTAACTTAGTAATAGGGCCTTTATTAAAACACTCTTCAATTTTAACAATTATTTGACTCAAGTATATGGGTTTGAAAGGGTTAATTGGTCTAGAATGTAAAAGCATGTGAACTTAATAGCCATCAAAGATGAACTTAAAACATTTAATATAAGACCTTTTTTAGAAACTGAGTTAATTTGATGTTAAGGTGACAAAAGAATCAATAATTCATATTAAGAATGAGTGTTATAAGGACCCTTCAAATTCTTAGCTCAAGAATCAAGAGATACAAGCATTGAATAATTTCACCCATGCTCTAAGCATCTACAACTCATTCCTAAGATAAAACTCCAAGATTCTTTAGTTCAAAGAAGGGGATCACAACACCAAATTCTTCTCAACTACTTATTGACTCATAGAAATTACAAAAAGATAAGCTCTCTTGTAGATGATTTAGGAAATTTGTTTAGAGATTGAGTTATGCCTAAGAATATCTTTTAAACACTTCAAATATCTTCTAGGTGAGAAGTCTTTGTGTGAGTCTTCTACTTATGATCTAAAAAATCTCATTGATTCAAGCTTGGATCAGTCTTTGACTAAGATGCTCACTAGCTCCTTCATTACTTCTAATATTAAATTAATTATATTTATCCTTATTCCTAATAAGGCATCTAGACTAGATGGATTTAATGCCTTATTCTTTTAGAATACTTGGTCTTTTACATGTGATCTAGTTGTGGAAATAGTGTTAGAATTCTTTGATAGGAATAAAATGTTAAAAGAGATTAAAAAGACGTACTTTTCATATCCCCAAGAAGAGCAACCCAACCTCCTTATATGATTACATACCTATTTCTTGTTGCAACATGATCTACAAGATCACGTATAAGAAGCTAGCAAATAGATTAAAAGTTGCTCTAAAACTCATTATTAATCTAAGCCATAATGCATTCATTCAAAGAAGGAATATAGGTTTTAATAATCTTCTTGTGTAGGAATTTCTCAAAGATTTTAATGTAAAATCTTCCATCAAAAGATGCTCCTTTAAGATTGATTTTAATAAATGTATTGATTCCTTGGATTTGATTTTTATCATTAACTATCTCCATACCTTGAGGTTTCTAAAACGTTTTATAGATTGGATTCAAGCTTACATCACTTCCACCTTTTATAATATAATTGATAACATTCCTATTAAGAGGGACTAAAGGCATTAAACAAAGCGATCTTTTATCCCTTTCTCTCTTTACCTATTTACAATTGTAATTGAATTCTTCATTAGGCTAACTTGCTATATAGGAGAGAATGGTTCTTTTATTTTCCATTATAAATGCCAAAACCTTAGATATTCAATTTAGCTTTTACTGATTCCATTTTATGGATTTTATCCCAACTCTTTTGGTTTATTGATGAGCTCCATTTCATCCTTCTTTAAAATGTCTACTCTAAATATTAATTCAAACAAAAATATCCTTTATATCTCTATTGGTACTCATAATGTCACCTCTCTTATTATGATTTCAAGACTTGAAATTCATTAAGCTCCCATTAAATATCTAAGAGTTATCATATCCATAAAAATCCCTCATTTAGATACTGTATGCTACTTAAAGAATCCATCAATAATAGAATATCAAGTTAGTGAATTGCTTTCTCTATTATGTTGGTAGGTTACAACTAATAACACATCTAGTTCTTCTTAAGTGAACTATTCAATATATTGAGAAGATGCTTAAGAACTTCTTGTGGAATCTCTAAGGTTAGGTGGACAAATATGTCCTGCCATAAGAAAGAAGCTGATTTAGGATTAATCTTAATTAAAGTAATAAGTCAGGTTTTGCTCTCAAAGAGAATTCAAATATTTTTTAATGATAAAGAGGAATTTTGGGTGAAATGGAAGCATAAATGTTACTTATATGATTGTAGCTTCTACGGTTTATTTCCTAACAGGAAGCACTCTTGGTTTCTAACTCAGATGCTTGAATACGGTATCATCTTAATATGGTTTTTAATAACTTAATTAGCGACAAAAAAGGTACATGGTTTTGGTTTAATAACTAGCACAAATTAGGTCCATTGCACATTATTTTATATTTGATTTCACTAAGATTAAAGATAAGTATTAAAGACAAGGTGAAAGAAATCTCCAATGGTGATGATTGGAATTATAAGTTGAGAGGTCTAATGACAATTGAGGCATACCTCCACAACTATAAGCTTGATTCCTTATCCTCAAATTCCATTGCTTTGTTAAAGGATCATTCCAACTATTTTAAAAATAAATCTTATTTTGAAATCTACATGTATCAATACCAGAAAAGTATCATGGTTAGAGTTGGTGTGCTGTAAGTCTCAAGTTCCTAAAATTCCTTTATATATTGACTAGCTATCAAGAACCATACACGATAAAGGATATGATAAAAGGATGTTTAGACTATGTTTTTCTGCTTTGTAACTCTTACTAGAGTCCATTAAGCACCTTTAATTCTAGTATCAGTTTATCTAGGCTTTATGGTTTAGGATTCAATATGTATATATATATATTTGCTTATGTCAGGATAAAGAATTAGGAAAGGCTGTAAAGTAGGTGCGGAATTAGTAAAAACTAATTAGGAAGGATGCCAATCTCTTTTTGGAGAAAAGAAGAATTTAATTAAGCCATAAAGGGCATTCTAGGTGAATAAGTCAAATTACTATGGTAAAAAGCACTAGTAATTAGAGAGGCTTACAAAAACATACTTAAAAGAAAGATTTAGGAATTCCAAATGGATAGAAGATATTGCACGTCTTGAACTCTCTACTTGTGAAGGCTTATCTGAAGTCTAATGAGCTGTATGAGTTGATTGTAAAATTACTCTTTAGAAGGGCTCTTATACAGCTCATTAGACTTGCACGGTTGTCCAATTGACCACGTACATCCCAATAACCCTAGTTTTCACTATAAAAGCATGTGAATAGAGACAAACAAAGGAAAACTGACTTTTATAGCAAGTTTTAGACGTGAGGAACTTAAAGAAGGGACAATTTGATCGAGGAATCTGGAGAACGCGAAGAATTCATCAAAAGATCTAATTGATTACAAGATCAAACCCCAAACTTGCAAGAACATTCAATAGAAGAAAACAGAAGAATTAGAATTATGATTTCTTTGTTTTTTATTCATTGTACTTCCTGTTTATCTTAGATTTGTTTTCTATTATATGTAACTAAATGTGTTTAGTGTCTAGGTGTGATAAACCCTACTTGGGATAACATTATGTCATGATTCTTTTATTTGATGGAATTACTTTGATATATTTATTGTGATTCAATTATGAGTTTTTATACCCATTCAAATATATCTGAAATATTAGTATATGATTTGATTTCATGTCAATAAGATTGAAAAATCATTTGTATGAATAGATCTACCATAATTAAAAAGAGTAGATTGTAAACCTAAATATAGGTCGACATAAATCGGCTATTAGGTCCCCTTAATTAGGGTCAAACCTAATAGCGGAATTCATAAATCGATAATGCAATCCTAGGAACTTTAACTAGAAAGATTTTAGTTAATCAACATATGGATTAGTTATTTGTAGTCTGTCAAGAGTTAATAATATAAGATAGGAATTTTCATGGTCCAATAATCAATAAAATAGTTGTATGATAAAAGGTTAATTAATTACTTATTTTTATGTGGGATTTCTCATCTAGACACTAATCTTTGATATTGAGTTTTCTAAGTAATTTCCTTTGTTTTTTTCATTATTGTTTCCTTATTTGTTTTATTAGTTTAAGTTTTTATTTTTAATTAACAAACAACATCCAATTTGTAGGTTAGATAATAACAAGAAGGCAATTACTAGTACTTACTGTCTTCGTGAGATTGACCTATACTTGCTTGTGCTAGCTACAACTACATCATACACTTACGATTAAATTATCATTGGTGTAGAAATGACCAATCAATTTTTTACTGAGGACATTAATATTAGGAACACCTATATTTTATCACTTTAGACATTTTTGTTTTATTCTGTTTTATTTTTATTTTTGTTTCTCTTTTATTATATTTTAATTAAATATTTAAATTTATTTTAATTTGTTTTTCTTGTATTTATTATATTTATGGATTACTCATTTAATTATCATTTGAACTTCTCTACATTGACGATGTGCTTATGGATTATTTTTAGGAATTAATGTTTAACGTCACAGCCATAACTCACGATGAAAGGTTGGAGCAATTACTATTCTTTTGGGAGCTATGATATGTTATCGCAACATATAACATCACCATATTGGAAAAGAGTCATTTTCTTACATATTTTTAGAAGGTCTACTGATATCTATGCCGTGTTGTGATATTTGTAAAATAATTATTGCAATCATGAACGTTGGACACCAACGTATATGTTGGAGCAACCAAGCTTGTACAACCAACTTCAAGATGCATCATATGACAATATGTATAATTCAAAGTGGAGCAAACCTTGCGCAAATGGATGGAATGATTGTGCTCCAATTGAATATGTATAACAAAAGTAGCAATATGAAAGTATTACAGATAAACTAGAATATTTTCCCAAGTACGTAGCAAGCTTATGTAAATTTAAGGAGAAATTTTCTTCATCAGAGTATGATGAGCATAATACCTCATACTATCTGAGCTACCTTGCGTCTCAGAGTGAAGAAGAGATGGTGATCGATTTTATGAATGAAGATACATTTCAAGAAAGCAAGAAGGTAATTGTTGCTTTGAAAGATATGTGATCGGGTGTTTGATGTGTGGAGATTTTAATAAATATCCTCGATAATCCACAAACACACTATTCGTTAGCATAATACCTAAGGTATTGATCCCACAAGGAGGGATACTCTAATCCTAAAATCTAAGGCTAAAATAAATCGTAAAAATCCAAAATATAACGAAACTAAAATGAGAACTCAATTCAATTCAATCAAATTAAATTAGAAATCAATCACGAAAATATTAATAATTCAACAGTTGCAACACACACCCAAGAATCAACCTAAGGGAATCACCAATTAAAAGAAAGGAAATTTTACCTATCCTTAACGCTAACCTAATTGATTAAGAACTACTAGATTATGGGTTCTAGATGATTTTAGGACTTATTACTCTCTATCAAGTTATAACCATTAATCCTAAATCATAAACCCTAATCAGATTATGGAAGCTGCAATCTTTCAATTAACAACCTATCCAAAACCCTAATTAGCTTTGAAGTTCTCTAATAAACAACTGGAAGCCTAACTAACCAATTTGATTTAATTCTAATTTTATTAAATCACTTAACTCTCATTAGCCCAAGTTAATCGTTTTTCATCCAATTCACCCTTTCAGTTTATTATCAAATTATGCAATTGTAGAATTAAATCACAATAAATCCAAATAACACATAAACAATCGAATTTCATTAATTCAAAGATAAAACTTCAATGGTGAGTTTAGATCACATCTTCAACATTCAAAAATCTTATCATCAAACTGTTATTCCAATTCTATACAACAATAAAATTGAAAATAATCAAAAAATACGATCTGAATAGGTGATGGGAGGTAGCGATGTCGAGAAACTACTGATCCGAGAAGTATGTCGAGTCAACTTTTTATCCACTTCTCTCTTCCTTCTCTTTCTCAATCTCTCGATGAATTCTCTTTAGGGTTTCTTTAAAAGTGGCTGATGCAAAAGCTCCATCTGCCTCTTTGTCTTGTTCTTTGAATATCCTCTGTGTTCTGAGTAGCCTTAGGATTTTTTTGGGGTCCAAAAAGTACTTAAAATTCCTTGAAACTTGACGTTTTTGAGTGTCTATGCATCTACCCGATGTAAGCCATGATCATGGGCAACATCCGAGCCTTCTGTCATGATCGTGAGTCATGTCATAGGTTTGCCAACTTTGGTGCTTTTGTCACAATCATGCCTTCTTATGCCACAATCGTGGCTCGTGGTTTAGGCTCGATTATTTTCGAAATTGCTTCGTTCTTCGATGTTGACCCTAAAACACTAACAAACACATCAAGGTACCTTAAAAACATAATATTTAAGCTCAAAGACTTATACTAACCCCTAAACACTTAAAAACATAAATAATTAACAAACTAACGCAATTCTAACCTAAACACATACTAAACGATTGAATTAACACTTAAATACATATCAAACTAACCCTAAAACATGATGCAATTTACATTTATTAATATGATGGCCAATTTTATTTAAGAATCAAACATGAGGCATCAGAAAATAGAGGATCATATATAGAATATGTTGAATCGGGTTAACCAATTGGCCAAGATATTATTTGATGAACTACAGAAGAGTTTGCCTAGTACTATTAAAATATATCCTAAAGAATATGGAATGAATCACCTTAGGAGTGGAAATTAGTTTCTAGAAGAAGAAAAAGAAGAAGAAGAGGCAGTATTTATCCAAAAAGAGGAAGTAGAGTAGTGACAAGAGATAGTTGAAAAAGAAGATAAGCTAGACACTTTTGTCCACGAAAAAGAACAAGAAGAGTGGACAAAGATTGTTGAGGAAGAACAAACGAAGGAACCAAATAAGGAAACTAGTGATGAGTCATTTGTAGCCACCTTAACTACAGAAGGTTCCCACTTCCTCCAAGACAAATTGTTTAAGCTAATTGATCATTCAGGGAGTTTAAGCCAATTGATGATTTAAGGATTTTCGTTATTCCTAATTTTATTAATAGTTTGTCATTAAAAAGGGAATTATTATAGTTAATTGATTTTACTAACTTAATACATTATATCCTTATAATCATCTTGCAACAAGTGGCTTGTTTACAAACTCTGAAACCACTTTATGAAGGAAAAAGTTGGAAGTAAGCTACTAATTATAATGCCAAGATGACAGAAATTTACAGGGTATATCGAGCTAATGAAATTAAACAAGTGCTGTATAGGAGACAACCTATAAATTAGGATAGTTTTATTTTAAATTTGATGTTATTTTATTTTCATATTTCATATTTATTTTATTTTTTGTTATTTTTATTTTATTTTATTTTTATCCCCTTTTCTTTATATTTTGCAAGGATGTTAGTCTAACATTAGATGGATAGTCTCAATAATAGAATTAGAAAGTCGTATTTGTCAAGAAAGTACCAACTCAGCTTTCTCACTTATTATATGAGCTTATATTGTGTACATTGAGGATAATGTACAATTTTAAGTGTGAGGAAAGAGCTAATGATTTTAGTGATTTTCTTAGGCTTATTACAATCTTGGTTATTAAATTTTATTAATTGATATTCTTAATTAATTGAAATCTTTCCATCAGTATTGTATTTCATTTTTGAATATTGGATTTAATTAGTATGCAAAAAGATGATTGCTAGAATAAAATTACTTTTATAAGTCATATTTTTAATAGTTGTTTAAATAGTCAATTAAATGAAAATTACATACTATTTACATACATAATACCATTCCTTTGTATGGGCTTTTAGGATAAGAGCAAAATTAAAAAAAAAAGCTCTTTTATTCTTTCATGCGTGTTATCATGGATAGTTGGATAATTCTACTACTTGCTTTTATTGTGTATGTTGAGTCCATAGTTTTTCAAATTAGAAGTATTAAAGTGGTAAAGGCACTTAGATTCAATATTTGTTTAAGCCTATTTCTTTGATAATTACGTTACCTACATTTTATCCCTTAGGAATAAATAAGTTTGGCCTTAGCGTTTTTCATTGATTATAACCACGTTATCAACCTTTATCCTATTTTCCTTTGAAGACTTTTTATTGCTTTGAACCTTGAAGGTTATTTACATTACCTGCCTGTTTGAAACTTGAAATTTTGAATGGTCCAATATTTCTTAAATTGTGGTACATGATGAATGCTAGAATTTATTATGATTAAAAACATGAGAATATAAAAAAGAAAATAATAATTATATAATACAATTGGTTTATTAATGAAAGTGCATATGTCTATCATAAACAAGTTTCTTGTAATGTCTTTTTGGTCAATTTCCTTTAAATCAAGCCTCTTTAATATCCTAATCATACCTTGCCTAAACCCCTTTATAACCCTAAAGACCTTTTAATTATTGTTTCTAGTTTACTTACAAGTGGCAGAGATGTGATAAAATTACAAGACTATGGTACGAGTTCTACTATGCATTGATTTGAGAGTTTTACACCTTTCAACTTAAATACTTGAGTGCATTGAGTGAAATCTTTTTGAGGGTGTAAAGATTTATGCTTTTGCTTTCAATGAGATTATTGATGTAATTATTATTAATTTGACTTGTGAAATTAGTTTTAGTATAACTTAATGCTATGGCTTAGCCACTTGGGCATTTTGCCAAACAGTTTGCGTGCGTTGAGCAATAAACTATGTTTCTATCGGTGACTTATACTTATTCGACCAAACCAAGTCATTTCGAGCATTCCAAATTGCCCATCAGATACCCAATAACAAGCTAACATCTTTATCATTAAACAACAATACAACCGCTCTCAACCAATCAACAAAAACACAACAAGAGGTCTGTACCACCCAAAGATAGAAGAACTCCATACCTGTTTAGCATAATTGCAATCCACTATGCAAGGTTGATTCCTCCTCCAAATTACAGAGAGGACAAATTAATGGAATAGGAACTTGCCGTTGCAACAAAAACACTTTTGTCGGCAATATATTATTTGCAGCTCGCCATACAAAATTTCTCACTTGTGGCGGTAATGGTAGTTTCCAAAATTTGCTCCGCATATGCATAACTTGCTAGTCAGGCTCTTCCACTTGATTTAACAATGCATGATAGGCAGACCAAACCGAAATACCCCCTTCTTATCAAACAACCAAAATAGAGCATCCTTAGCATAAATGCTTAACGGAATAGACATAATATGATAAGAATCTCTCTCGTTAAAATTAGCTTCAATCAAATCTCTATCCCATTTGCCCTCCTTTATTAAATAACTCACCATAAAGACGTGCTTTTATGGAGAAAAGACCGTGGAAACACAAGAATTTATAGGGTCTTAGATCTACGAATCAAACCAAATAGAAATCTTATCATCCGACCCAACCTACCAACATAGCCCCTTCTTCAAAACTTTCTTACTCTCCCAAATGCTCCTCCATACATAACTGGGATTAGCACCTATATCAGCCTTCATAAAACTCGAATGCGCAAAATATCTTGCTTTAAGAACCTGAGTCATAAGCGAATTGGCGTATTTAATCAATTGCCAACCAACCCGTCCTAACATAGCCAAGTTAAATTCTCGAACATGCTTGAACTGGAGACCCCCAATAGTTTTATGCAATTTTGGACGAGATTCTTGAAGTGTGTTGGTTGAGACATAATATATTTTCCAAGGTGAGTTTATGTATATGGATCATATATACATGTCATAGGGCACGATGATCCATGATTTAAGAACACAAGTTTGATTGAAATTGTGTTAATGTACAAGGAAAAAAAGTGAGATCCACGGTTTGGGACATGACCGTGATCCAAACTATATCTACATTAATAAACTTATTTGGAAACAAGTTTTTGATATAATACAAATTCTATAAGAATTCTATCATTGTTAAATTGAATTGGATTTGGTAAAAGGGAAAGTTATATTAAACTTCACTAGATACGATTTACAATTAATTATGTATTTGTAAACTATCTATGATGTCAATAATTTTAAATGCTTTCCTTTAATTTCTAATAATGTTAAAATCTTGAAGTTGGAGATGCTGATTGAGATTAAGTTTGTACTCAAGAAACATGTTTATTGGAAATCTCTAAAACAAGTACTTGCTTAATCAATTATTGTTTTTCCACATTGTTAATCTCCTGAACTTGTACAAAAATTATGGCATTTTTTTTCCAAGTTCCTTAAATAGAGACTTACAGGTACAAACCTTATGAGGGGGTTAAAGATTTTTCTGTAATTATCTTAATTAAATATTACCTTTTCAATTAACTTATAGGTTCATTAATGGACATCCGGAAGGAAAAACATATATAATTATTAAATTCAGTCCTTTTCAATTAACTTATAGGTTCATCAACGGACATCCGGAAGGAAAAACATATATAATTATTAAATTCAGTAAAATGCTAAACATTTTTTGTCATATATAAACAGGACGTACAGCTGGTTTACCTTGACGGGCGATCGCAGTTGACTGATTTTTAGTATTTATTTTCAAGAAAATAAAGACAGAGACAGAGACAAAGAGCAATGATAGAAACAAGAGTGCTTAGAACACATTCAGTTGTTTGGATTGTGCTAAATATTTTAATATAAACCAACGTTGATTCTCAGTCAGAGTTCTTAACTTATATCGTACTATATGGTTATATAACATGAGATCAGACGATTAACTAATATTTGTTTACGTAGCATTAATTTTAAGTATTCGTTGCCGTGGATCAACAGCTACATTCTGATTGGTGGTTGCATTATATAGTAGGGTTGATGTCTCTTTGGTTATCCTCATAAGTATTGTGATTTCATTACGTAAAATATGTTCCAAATTCATTTTTCCATGACACTGTTTGGGATTTAGGTTAGTTAACATATTCATATCATAGCTCTACCATTTGTAGTTGCAAAGGTGATAATGTTGAAGAAGGTTCAATTTAGGTCGATTTTATTTGAATCTAGTTTAGAAGTATATTCTATGGAAAATTGTGATGAACAGTACCCTAATGTAGTTTAATACTAAACCTTCTAATGGTATAAACCAATTATAATAGGGTGTATAGTAGTACCCTTCCTTGAAATTGAATAATGAATGCTTGGGGCAGCGATTGAAAGTGAGGCCAGAAAACGACATTTTCTTTTGTTTTATTTACGCTACACTGATATCATGCAACTGGTCCACTTAATTTAAATATTTTTTATTGGGTACAGACGTTGCACTTAATCATTTTTAATTGGTTTAGTTGTTAATTATTTACATAATAAAATGCCATTTGTTCGTCAAATAGGATAAAAAGTCACCTAATTTAAAAAAATTAATACAATAAAATCATTCTTCCTCAGTTGGTAGTCAATTATGCTAGATGAAATATCGTTTCAGTTGCATGCATGCAATGATTCATCCAGCGATCAATGCAACTTTACGACCTGGACAGTTTGGCATCATGAAATTACAATTAGTGGGCATACGGATTCAATCAGGGAGGAATTAGTATAATTAATTTATCTTACGTAAGAAATACAAGTCATGAATAACATGACATGAAAGAGAATGCAACTTAATATGCTATTCTATTATGTATGAAGAATTATTGGTGATGATGAAACCTTTTTATATATTTGACGACAAGGTGCTCTATGTTGATTACATATAAAATCATGATACATCTTTGCTTAATAGGAAAAGATCCAAATTCATATCCTATCATTAGGTTATGGCTTATCTAGCCTGTACAATATTACAACAGTTGCATACTTCAAAGTAAAAATAACATCATCAACGTATTGAGCAAGTATTCAACCTCACAATTAAGCACCATCATCATAAGAAATAGCATTAAATACACTATATTTATCCGCGGTTTATCTCTTTTTCTTTATTCTTTAGAATTTCAAGACTATTAAATGTTTGCATCTACTTAATTATTAATTTCTCGTTTTAAGTATTTTTGACTGTCAGCAACTTGTCCATCTAACAATTACTACACAAGAAATATCATTCGGAAAAAAAGAATAAAAATGGAAAGGAAGGCAAGAAGTTTAGCAGTTTAACTCATGTAATGTTCCATTACAAAATGAAAGCAAGGCTATGCCTACTTAAAAAGGCTTACAAACAAACTAAACTCAACAAAATATATGCAACCATCTAAGAAAGTGGGTAAACATTATCCCACATAATCTTCCACTAACAACTAGAGAATACCAACAAAATATCGCATACTAATTTGATCACTTACTCCAATGACATCTTAATGCTAGAAAATAAGAACTAAGAAAATAAATTAATTTAATTATTTTGAAGCACTTGCTAACACTCCTCCTTACTTCAAAATTTCATGGATGAAGCACTTTTCTCCTAATATAATGTACTTTACATCATGTCTTCAAATTTGTTGATACACATTATCATTAACTTACAAATATTAGAGCACATCTCTCCATGCTGCACTTCTTATCAACAACTTTAAAAAAGAGTTTCTTCTTGTGCCACTTGTGTCATGTTTGTTTCTTCTTTATTTTGAAATCTGCAGTCTTTTTGTAAATGCACAAACCTCTTGCACTTGAAGCACTGTTGTTTTCCTTTGTGACAATAATCCTTCTCTTTATAGCCAAGCTTTTTACACTTTAACATTGGACAATTTTACACTTACCCTTCAAAGAGCAACTCTTTACCATGTATGCTCCTTCGACGTTATTACCATTTTCTCCATCCTTCATTATTCTTCTTCGGTCCACAACTTGAAGAGCATTTAGTAACTTTACAAAGCTTATATTTGATAGATCTTTAGTAACTTTAGGTGATGAAAATTTTGACTCCTACCTATCAGGAAGTGTCATAAGAAGCTTGTCATCAACCCTTTAATTAGGAAATTCTTCACCAAGTAACTTGATTTTTTTAACAATAGACATAATTTTGCTCTCATATTCCTTGATACCTTCAAAATTCTTCATTTTTGACATCTGAAATTCCCTTTTGAGATTTAAAAACTGCATCATCTTAGTATGAGTGTTGCCCTCAAATTCTTCTTTTAATTTCTCCCATGCTTCTTTAGGAGATTCAAATTTTGTGAAAATTCCTTCCGTCATAGTCGAATGGAGGCAAGATAGAGCTTTTGGTTTCTTTGCCCTTTTTTCATTATTTTTCTTGATTTGGTTTAGGGTTGGATTTTGTGGAAGAGGTGTAAGCTCAAACTCACTTTAATAACCTCCCATAAACTAACAGCTTCATTTTGATAGCCCAAGAGTGGTAATTTTCTCCATTGAAAATAGGAATTGCAGCATAGAAATTGTTTGATGTTATTGATAGGGTTGAACACTCATAATTTTTTAAAAAAGGTTTTGCTACTCATTCCTCACAACCCCAAGAATAGTTGGAGCTCTGATACTAATTTTTTAAGAAAAAAAAAAGAGAATAAAAATGGAGAAGGAAGGCAAGGAGTTTAGTAGTTTAACTCATGTAATGTTCCATTGCAAAATGAAAGCAAAGCTATGCCTACTTAAATAGGCTTACAAATGAACTAAACTCAACAAAAAAAAAAGCAACCATCTAAGAAAGTGGGTAAACATTATCCCACGCAATCCTCCACTAACAGCTAGAGAATACTAACAAAATATCATATGCTAATTTGATCATTTATTCCACTAACATCCTAATGCTAGAAAATAGGAAATAAGAAAATAAATTAATTTAATTTGAAGCACCTGCTAACATTAATTCCAAGTCCAATTAAGTAAGCTACAAGGTCACCTTTAGGAATGCCATTATTATTTTTGTAGCCATATAAGAGTATCTGAGGAAGTATCTAGGTTAATATGCCAATGTATGAGATCTTTGACTATATTCTATGTATTCTTGGAATAGTTGCATTCAAAGATAGATGAGACGTAGATTCATTCATTACCTTATATAGCACATAAGTTTCCCGAATTTGGAGACGTTATAGTCTGTCCATTGTGCTCATTCTATTTCTTATTGCCAACTATAATAGAAAGATTCTAGGCATAGAACTTTTGTTCGACACAAACTTGTGTCAGGCTACTTAAGGACCTCTTGGTCTTAACCATCACCACAAGCTCTATTTGTGAATTTCCCATTAGTCTGCTTATTCGATTTGTAGTAGTCCAACATCTTTGTATTAGAAGAATAATTATAGATATTGTCCTTAGATGATTATACTATTGTCCCTCCTTAATTTAAGTGCATACCTCAGCTTAAGTAGGGTTATGTGCTTGAGATATTATAAGTTTTAACTACAAGTGCATAGTATAGTTGTAGCTAACACTGACAAGTACCGGTCAGTCCCTAAAAGACTGTAAGTATTAGTATTAACCTTTTTTCTATTATCTAACCACAAAATTAGGTTATGGATTTAATTTAAAACTAAACTAAAATAAGGTTTAACATAATAATGAAATGGGATGAAGAAAGCAGTACCATTAAACAATATCAAACAAGTAATGCATAGATGACAAATCCCCCTAAGATATCTTAATCATTAACCTATTATTATGCAATTAAATTATTGACTATTAGACCTAAAAGTTCATATCTTATGTTAATATCTTTTTTAAGACTATTGACAATTAAACCTTAGTTTTTCAATATTAGGTTTGACCTTGATCCAAAGGATTTATATCAATCTATTTCTAGTTTTGCATGCAACTCCATCAAACTATGACAAATCTATTTAAACAAAAGGATTTCTCAATCTCATTATACAAATTCAAACATTGAACTAATATACTAGACATATTAACTCAAGAATATAAACACTTAATTGAGTCGCAATAAGTCAATCAAAAAAATTACATTGAATAAAAGACTATATCATCCTATCCATCCTAACTAAGGGTTGTACACATATAGGCACTAAACAAATTAATTCATAAATATAGAAAACAAATCCATCATTAAGTATTCAGAAGAACAATTAGAAATAAAAGAATATATAATTTATATCCCTCTTTATCTTTAATGAAATCTTCTTGAAATTTGGATTAAATGTTGTTCTCTATTGGATCTCTTTAAATAATGTTCATATTTTCCTCTTCATTTAGAACTTCTTCTTCTTTCCTTTTTCTAGTGCTAATCTGACTCCAATTGCTTCTTCCCTGTCTAGCCTTTATAATTTCCTTTTATGTCAAAAACTATGATTTTTGGAATATACACGTTCACTTACATAGCTGTGCATGTGACCATGTATCACAAAATTTCCTTTAATTGCAACTTTACATGGTTGAAGAAGTTTACACAGGACATACAAAGCCGCACATCTTCATATAGGCATAAACAATGTCTTCAAAGTTTCACACGTTTACAATAACTTAAACGGTCCTTGTACATGATTGTGCATCTCTAAAGTTGCTCCAATTCTTCCATTTTATGCCTCTATTTTGCCCGAATTCTTCTTCTTTTGGTATATAAAGGCAATTATCACCTAAAAACATACTTGAAGCAAAATAAGTACCAAAAATACCATAAAATTTAAATAACAAGGAAAACATACTAAATATATGTATATAAATATAGTCAACTAATCGTTAATCAAAATCCCTGCACTTAAGCTTTTGCTTGTCCTTAAGTAAATAATAATCCAAATTATCAAACTTATAAACATTCATCCATTTTTAATCTCAGCCTGTCTACGTACACCCTAAATCATCATGTCATATCAATCAAATTAACATACAATTAGATCTAAGTCATCTTAGAACCATCCTTCATAAGTCAATATTAATAGTAAACACTTAGATAATCTTTTTGAAATCAAAAGTATAAATTTTCACACCGTCACCAAGGATTCACTCAATGCACTCAAAATATTTAGGGCGGAAAGTATAAGAACTCTCAAATTAATACATATAACCATAAGCTTGCAATAAAATCATACCTCCACCACTTATAAGTAAACTAGAAATAAAAATCTAATTGCCTTGTTATAAAGTTTTAATGCGACATAGATAGAGGTTTGATAGGAATAATAAAAAGGGTAATAATATTAAAGGAAATTACATAAACAAAATTATGTGAAACTTAGTTCTTCACAACATAGGTCCTTTACACTATAATTCCATTGGTACAACAATTTCAACATTTTTTCACTATGCTTGCAACATATATTATTTTTATTTATCTATTTATTTTATTACTTCTTTGAGCATTCACTATGTAGTAACAATTAAGGAATTATTAGACCTCTTTATAATTCTTCAATATAATCCAAGTTTCAAGCAATCAAGTAAATTTAAATCCTTCAGGGTTATAAAATAATTAAAAGGCTTTCAAGAAAAATAAGGTAAAGACTATTAAAGTGGTTATAATCAGTAAAAAGGCTAAATCTTAAAAGTGGTTACTTATAAGGAATAACATATGGTAGGATAACAATCAAGGAAATAGGTTAAAATGAAGGGTCAAATCTAAAGGCCTTCATTATTTCAATGCTTCTAGTTTAACAAATGTGGTCTTAATTTTGATAATTAAAGTAAGTTTTAGAATCATCCAACTCTGCATGATAACATACATTAAAAAATAAAAGAACTTAAAATAGTGATTTATTTTATCATAGACTTAATAGCTCACAAAATGCTTTATATGTGTAAATAATATGCAATTTTCATTCAAATTAATTATCTTAATGATTAGTAAAAGTATGAATTATAAAAGCAAGTCTTTTACAACTTTCATCATGTTGCATACTATTTCAATTCAATAATCAATAATAATCTAAAGTAATTTGGTCATATTTTAACTAAATTAGGATGCTAATTAATAAGAATCAATAAAAAAAGATTGTAATAAGCTTAAGAAAATTGAAATTGTTTCCCCACACTTAAAATTATACATTGTCCCAATATACACAATAGAAGCACTGACAAATAAATTATCAGCAAGAGCATAAAAAGTAAGAAAGGTATTAATTGGTACTTCCATGAATAATAAGATTTACAAACTTCTCAATTTAGTGAAGAGACCATCTGATATTATGTATAACTATCTTAAATAGAGCATCCAAACTGTCTTTGTATCTATCAATCTCTCGATGGGTTTGGTATGTTAGTCATTGGAGGATCCTCAGATTTTTAGAGCCTCATATTGTTACAGAGTCGAAGATGATGCAATCGCTCAAGATGGTGGAGGTGGTATGGATATCACAAGGTGTCCTACCATCTATACTAAAACCTCATTTATCCATCTATGATGTGCCTTTCGTCTCTCTATTCGCTTTGTTTACATTCTCTAGTTTACTTGGATAGTGCAATGGACTCTCAAGATTTGTCCCATGTACTTCTCCAGTTGAGCTATCTTTAGCTAATCTCGATGTCTAGGTTATGTCAACACCCTAAGTGATTATGCGCTAGCCTCCTCCTATACTGCTCCTCCCATTTGGGATGACGATAAACCCTATCTCAATGATTGCTCTATTATATTAAGCAATCACTGAGATATAAAGATATGGGGGGATCCCATCTCCCCATATCTTTTATTTTATTCATGGAAGCTCTCTCTAGGTTAGTGAAGAAGAACATAAAGCCAAACCCGAACTTTAAATTTCATAATAGATGTAAAAAAACATAGTCTATTTTGCTTGTCTATAATAGATGATTTGTTATTGTTCTCCAAAGCTTATGATAAATTTATGAGCCTCCCATTTACTCGAGAAAAAGGCTAAGAAGACTACTAGAGAACAAAAATTCTTTATGGACCAAATGGATTCACATCATCATTACACCCAATCTGAAGTTCCGCAGTGAAGCGTGGTCTGGGGAGATCTGATAGTACATAGCCTTACCCCCAAATGGATTCACATATATTTTTAAAAGGTAAAATTTTGTAGGAAGTAAATAATAAAGCTTTTTATCCTAATTCTTATCTTAAATGCTGAAGCTTAACTTCTTTGTAATTTGATAATTGATGCAAAATAAGTCCTCTTTGTAACGCTCAAGTCATGCAAGCAAACTTGAATATGTTCCTTACAAATTCTAAAGTAAAAGTCTACACTAACTTGAACTAATGGGTGATCAGACTAGGGAATGACGATCTACCTAACTGGGAGAAGCAAGACTTATATGCATGACTTGCTCACCCCTCATAGAAGTTCAAAAATGACACTAGTAAAGGAGTACTCAAGATTAGGGATAGAGCTTTCAACAGCCCAAACTAGTGTGATAAGAACTTATTACTTAAAGTTTCCTTCTTTATGTGGTATCTACGAATAAACTTACTACATTGGATCAAATCAACTATCTAAAAATCCCTAAAAATTGCTTTCTTTTTAAATAAAGTTAAGAGAACATTAAACAAATCTATTTTGGTTACAGTTATTTCCATGATATATATATGGAAAGGCATTATAGAGTTGTCTCATCTCAACAAGTTTATCCTAAATGTCAATGAATTCATGGATTGGCCAAGTCAAAAGAAACCTATCTAAAGGTGATAAAGGTGTGATTTTGATTGCTTTTGGTTCTTTCTTATACAAATTATAAAGGGAAAGGAATGCTAGGTGTTTTTTAAAAGTAGAAAGTCCAAGGCAATAGGTGTAGGCTGAGATAATTTATTGAATTAGCGAACATATTTTGCTCTATAAGGAGGCTAGGGAAATTAAGAAGAGACATGCACTCTCCTGGAGAGTTAGTAGGGACGTGGAGTCTGTACAAAATTATTTTATTGTATTTTTCTTATGAAACTGTCATTTAAGGGACTAGGGGTTGTGGGAATTCTATATCTACGTTCTACTTCTCTATAAAGGCATTAGGATAACTTTGGTTTGGAAGATGTATAACTTATTATAAGGTATAGTTGATTTATCCTAGTGTAAGCTTTCCGTTGGACGCTTTGCCTTCTTATATTTATACCTAAGACTACTTTCCCTTTTGAGTTTTATTTGATTCTTTATCTTTTTGAAAAAAATTTGACAATTTTATTCAATAATGGTAAGAATAAATCAAGTAAATTATTAATTATTTTTTAAAATATTAATTACAAATAAACTATGAAAAATTGATAATAATTTTATTTATCGTCGTATAATATAAGAATCCTAAGCAAGATTATCAGTTTCTCGTTACATGAAATAAAAATATTTTATTTTATTAATAAAATATAAATTAATTACTAATAATTAATATTATATTATTATATTTTTCAATACAATTAATAATTTGAAAATAATATAAATCAATGTCTGGACCTTTTATTATCTTCCCAAAATCTTTGCACTTTTTAAAGCATTTAGTAATTGAGGCTAGCTTGGAGTTCTTTAATAATATGAACATGCTAAAGGAAGTTAACAAAACTTTTATCACCTTAGTGTCAAATCTTTCTAACCTTATTTCCTTGAAAAACTTTAGACCTATTTCTTATAGAAATTCTATTTACAAGATTATTGCAAAAGGTATGGTCTCAAAAATCTAAGAAGTGATCCAATCATTGATTAATTAAACTCAAAATGCATTCATCTCAAAGAGACAAATTGGTGATAAATGAGTAATTGGCTCTAGAACTTTTTAAGAATTATAATAGGAAGCATTCCTTCAATAGTTGTGCCATCAAATTGCATTTTAATAAGGCTTTTGTTTCTATTGATTGGAGGTCATCATTCACACTTTACATGCCATTGGTTTTCCTCTTAGATTCATTTAGTAGATCAGCCAATGTATTACTACAATTTCTTATAGTATGTTCTGTTAAGTCAAAACTGACTTTACGTATTGATTAAGTTTTGATGATAAACAAAGAGAAAGATAAAAATGAAAAGC
>JANZLX010000005.1:26305615-26316498 GCA_025531955.1 Erythroxylum orinocense
CGATCTTTCGATTCCTTTGGTTTTCCGCTTTGTTTTTCGCTTGATGATTCCTTCCGCTTCCGCAAGCTTTTTGATTCTCTTTGTCCCTTTTTGTTTTTGATTTTTGAATTCCGCGGTTGGGCTCCGGTTTCAAAATCGGGACCCAACAGCTTGAGCCTCTCCTTCCCTTGATGCTTTGGTTGTGCACTAATTAACGTCCTAAGGAGAAGAATATTCAGGTCTTCTCGTAGTTAAACTAGAATTAGCACAAAAAGCAAACAAGGGTCCTGGCTGTTGGATTCAATTCCACCCTATGGCTGCGAGAAGAAAAGAAGGTTTATTAACTGCGAAAGCGACAGTCTATGGAATGAATGAAATTGATAATTTGCCATTCACTTAGAGTTAGTTTACAGACATCTTAAGAAAGAATCAGTCAAAAATACAAAGATACTTAAATAAATTTGTGAGTCTTTATTAAAGAACAAGTTTACTTATCTGACCTCATATGAAAATTCTATTTGAAACATTACTTAGATATTTATGAAAATTCTTATTGTGATGATTTCATAATTGATTATTTGAATTGAAGTCTCTAAAATTATATTAGGATTGACATGTTTTGATACTATAACCTATTCTAGTTACTAATAGCTCAATCGGTACATATTGGATATAACATTAACTATATTGAAGTAGTTAAATGATTAATGTAGAAAATGATTAAGGAAGACGTTCTATTGTTCTCAACTAGTATTGAATCAGAAAATTTTTGGTTAAGGTGAAATGATGCTTTGAGATACAAATGTCATTAGTTGAATTAATTATTAATGATAGATAACCAATATGATTGGATTCAAATAGAGTAGACATTAATTTTCAGTTTTATGACTAATTAAAAAATTGTACGATAAAAGGATTGATACGAAAATATTGTGGATGGAAAGATCAGTCAAAACCTCTTTGATATTCCTAAATATTTGGGTTATCATGATACATTGCTAGAAGTTAATTTTGATTTATGGATATAAATTGTTTAATTAGAGAACTAAAGATAAATTAATGGAGTTTAATTTATCTGATCCTAAATATAATTTAAGGTCACAATTTATATTCACTGTCAACATACTTGAAAAACTAATAGGTTACATATAAAAAACGGGTTAAAAAGGACAAGTATTTTAATCAATTTGGACTTAATTGTAAGTTTCAAAAACTTTATAATTAAATATAAGATATTTAATAAATAAAGATTGATATGAGATATTGGATTTTATTTGGATGTAATTAGTATCTATTAAAATTATTTGTAATTCTATTAAATTATTAAAATGTCTAAAACGTATTATAAATAGGCTTAGACTTTAAAAGAACTAACACTCATTGCCTAATCCATTCTACAATAGTTGTAGAGTTTTCCTATCACATTTTATAGATATCGTTAAAGGCCAAATACTTGTGTAACTATGCTGGTTGAGATAAACGAATTATAGACATGGTTCAAGAGTGTTAAAGATTATGATTTGATTAAGAGAATTTTTACGGATTATGACTGTGATTTGATTGAGAGGATTTTTAGGGATTATAATTGTAACTTACTTTATATGAATAAGATAGTCTATTATATAAAGGGAGGGGGAGCTGTCGATTTTTACAAGCTCTCACCATCCATCTTCTTAATTTTTCTCAATTTCTCATTTATAACATGGTGTTAGAGCAGGTTCTTTAATTTTACCTATAATTTTTTCCTCCATTCTCTTACAAACGACAACCCACTCTTAAACCTTTCTATAAAAAATAACAATAACCTTAACAATTGAATCCCAAAAACACTCAAGCAACCATTGAAGACCAAGTTAGAGGAAGAGGCGATGCCAACAAGTACCTCATATACCCCCACAAGTTGCCTGCAGCTGTTGATCAACTAGCATATGTAGTGAACATATAACCTTTCGATGATGTTCTATCAACCCTATTGCTATAGATTAAGGTGCACCAACTCTAGGAGCCTGTTGGTGATTTTTTCTGCCTTTAGTTATTGGAAACTGGGTTTATATGTTCAACATAGTTGGTGATGTGTTTTTTGTCTTTAATTGCTAGAAATTAGGTTTATATGTTTAACCATAGTCGTTGGATCCATCGTAGTCATATCTCAGTCCCTCTTTCATTTTTGCACAACTGTTGATATTTGAAGTTTAGGTTTTTTTGCATTAATTGATAACTATGAATTGTATCATGTTTTAAGGCTTAGTTTGATATGTAGTTAATTGTTAATTCAATCGTTTAGTACGTGTTTAGGTTAGAATTGTGTAGTTTGTTAATTATTTATGTTTTAAGTATTTTTATGGGTTAGTACAAGTCTTTGAGCTTAATTATTATGTTTTTTAGGTACCTTGATGTGTTTATTATTATTTCAGGGTCAACATTGAAGAACAAAGAAGTTTCAAAGACACTCGGACCAAAATAATAACCCACGATCGTGACACAACAAGCCATGATCATGACAAAAGCACTGGGGTCAGCCCACGATCGTGGCCTATATGCCATGATTGTGACAAAAGCCTAAGATATGGCGCACAATCGTGGCCTACTTGCCATGATTATGATAGAAAGCTCGGATGTGGCCACGATCGTGGCCTGCATCGGGTAGACGTCCAGACACTAAAAAAATGTCAAAATTTGAGGGAGTTTTTGGATCTTTCGGACCTCAAAAAACCCTAAGGCTTCCTAGAAAACAAAAGGTACAAAAGGAATAAGACAAAGAAGATGGAGGAGTTTTTTGCATCAGCTACTTTTGAGAGAAACCCTAGAAAGGATTGTTGAGAGATAAAGAGAAGAAGGAAGAGAGAAGTGGAGAAGAAGTCGACATCGATGTACTCCCCAGATTAGGAGTTTCCCAACATCGCTACCTCTTGTCTCTATTCAAGACCATATTTCCTATTACTTTCCATTTTTATTATTGTATAGAATTAGGAATAGCAGTTTGATGATAGGATTTGTGAATGTTGAGATTTAATGAATCTGATTTTTTTTTACATTTATTGGATTTATTGTGATTGATTTCTATGATTGTGTAATTCAGTAACAAACTAAGAGGTGAATCGAATGAAAAATTATTAAATTGAGCTAACGAGAATTACGTGATTTAATAACAATGAGAAATTAATCAAATCAGTTATTGTGTGCAGAGAGATCTCTTCTAGGTTCTTAATAGTTTATTAGACAACTTCAGATCTAATTAGGGTTTTAGATAGGTTGTTAATTGAGAAATTGTAATTTTCCATAATTTTATTAGGGTTAAATCTTTAGTTTGTTGCAATAGTTAAATTGTTAATATTTTGTAATTAATTCTTAGATTGAATTGTGTGATTGTTTTAGTTTTGCTATCTTTTGAATGTTTGCGAATTGTGTTGGCCTTAAATTTAGGATTAGATTATCCCTCCTCGTGAGATCAAAACCTTAGGTACTATGCGAATGACCTGTGCGTTTGTCGATTATGGAGGTTAATCATTAGAACTTTCATACATTGAAAAATCACGATCAAGTTTTTGGAGCCATTGTCGGAGAGGCGATTAATTTAGTTTGATAGTATAAGGCATTTAGTTAGTTTTTCATTTTTCTTGTTTTTCGTTCTTTCTTTCCATTTCGTAAATCGTGCTCTTACATGAACACAAGAGCACGAGAAGTTCGAGTTGTGCAGCTAAAACCGTGGATTTAGACATCACTCGACTAGAATGATCTATTAGGAAAGCTCATCGTGAAGAAGAAGAAGAAATCGCCAAAGCAACAATGGCTGAGGAATTTTAGCAAGATTTAGACCACGGAGCAAATCAAGGACATCAACAACAGACCCTTATGGAATTCATGAGACCATAGTTCAATGTGGTTAACTAAGGAGTAGCTAGGCCACTTGTATAAGCAACATCATTTGAAATCAAACCATAGTTCAATATGGTTAACTATTTCGTGCCTTTTTAGATATGTATTTCCCCTAAATAAGACCACTAAGATCATCAAGGAAATTACCAACATCCAACAAAGTGACGACGAATCGATCTATAAAGTGTGAGAAAGATACAAGGATTTGCGACGAAAATGCCTACCCCAAAACTTACCTAAGGAATTCTTGTTACAAACATTCTATAACTATGTAACCTTATATACGAGAGGCATGATCCACGTAGCTTTTGGAGGATTATTGATGAGAAAGAGCGGAAGAGCTAATAAAGGAGATGGTGAGTAATAGCTACCTGTGGATGAATGAGTGGAGTAGACAAACCACTACCTTTCGAGAATAAAAAGGAATTGTAGCTGTTGATCAAATGATGGAAATACAAGCGAAAATTGATAACTTTACTTGATAGCTCAACAATATGAAGGCTTCATCCTCAGCACTGGTGAAAGCCATGTAACTCAAGTGTGAACTCTGTGGACAAATGGACCATGATACGATGGACTATTTCTTGATGATGAAAGTGATCCAGAGCAAGTGAATTATATGGGAGCTCAATATGGACGAGGAGGGGGAAATGATCCTTACTCCAACGCTTATAACCCTGGGTAGAAGAATCATTGTAACTTCTCTTGGATAAATAATGTTGGAGGGTAGTTCAAAGGACAATCAGGCTTCCAACAAGATAAACCAAGCTTAATGGAATCCAAGTTAGATATGATTTTAGATAAACTTGGAGGTATAGAGGATGCACTTAGGAGGCTTGAAATCAAATTCAAACAAGTCACTAAGAACCATGCCTCTTCAATACACAATCTAGAGGTCTAAGTAGGTCAACTACTAAAGGCAATTTCTACTCGAAATGCAGGACCCCTTCTAAACAATATTGAGTCTAACCCAAACGAATGAATCATGGCCATTAGTCAAACCCTAGAAATGAAACTTGAATATATGAAGGAAGACGGAAATAAGGAAGAAGGAAAAGTAATTATGGAATTCCATCTAAGTGAGCTTGAAATTGAGCCAATCAAGGAACCTCGACTTGAATTTCCATACCCTCTTCTAGCTCAGCGGAAGTCTATTTCAAGTAGGGTGATAAGGAATTCTAAGGAGATTGAATCAAACAAGGTTGAGAACATAACATAACATCTATAAATGGGGCTCACACTAAAGGAATCAGTTAAGAAAAAGGTTAAGGAGCGCATAGAAAAAGAAAACCCTAACATAGCACAGAAGAAATAGGATCCAGGGGATTTTTTACATTCCTTGCAGTATCAATAGAGTCGACATAGACAGGGTATTCACGGATTTGGGAGCGAGTATCAATATGATTCCCTACATCTTTAGTCAAAAGTTGAGGTTAGGAGAGTTAGATCCCATAAAGATGCTAGTAAAGACGACCGACAGAATAGTTCATCGACCGAAGGGGATTATTAAGGATTTGTAAGTACAAATTGAAAAATTTACCTTCCCTATAGACTTTTATATATTGGATATTGAAGAAGATATGGAAACCCCTATATTCCTTGGACGACCATTCTTGGCCATTGCTCGCTCTATAATTGACGTTGATGGGCGTGAACTAACTCTATCGGCAAGCATCAAATAACTTTAAAAATGTCGAAGAATGAAAATAGTTCTCCTTTATCTCCAACTAATATCTAGAAAACCGAACCTTAAGGGCAATGGGAAGATATTAAGGATCTTAGGAATGCATTCAGAAAGAAATGATTGCGAAGAAGATGGCGAAGGATGGAGAATCACAAAAAAGGTGGAATACAGGGCATGGTAACTCATATGCAAATTGTAAGATCAATGATTGCACTACCATTGCACCATTCGTTTAAACCACCGTGAGCAAAAGAAGAATGTTGAGATACTAACGTTAAAAGAAGTGTTGCATAGGAGGCAATCTATGAAATGTTATTTCCTTTGATTGTTTTTAGAAAGTTTGAAGTCCGTAGTTAGGTTATTTCGTTTCCAAATAAAATTAGAAAGGCATAAGACTTTGACATGAATTTAATGATTGGTGAAGTAACCAAAGAGAGGTGAACGGGCCATAAAGAGTTAAGAAGTAACTTTGGAAAATAAAGAAGGATAAAAAAAATTAATTAAAAATTTGGTGGAAAACTTGCAGGCCATAATCGTGACCTAACATACCACAATCATGGTCTAATAGACCACGATCGTGGCCTGCAGCAGGGTAAAAATAGGGACACGTGAATGTTATTTTCAAATTTACCATTTTACCCTCCAATCACCTATATATTCATTTCTAGCTTCACTTTTTCACTCACTTTTATTTTTACTTTATCTCTCTAAGCTTTAAACCTCCAAACACTCTCACGTCTCTCAACCTAAATTTCAAACTTCCAAATTTCTTCCAACTTGTACCTACTTGCAAGCTAGTATGCTGCACATTAAACAAACAGGGCGAAACCAAGTCTCGGGATGAGGGAAAAGGAACAGGGCAGCTGATTATGTTGTACCTTTCCCGATCTTCTTAGGCGAGGAAAGTACTTGCTTTCATTCTCTTCGCAATAAGAAAATTATAATTTTAAAGTATTTTCAATTTGAAACTTTAGTATATTAGAATTTTGAAATAAGGTCTAAAGTTTAGCAGAGAGAATTCAATGGGGACAGTTCATTCAATTTCAATTCCCAATTTACGAAGAACTTACCTTAGAATTCTTTACATCCCTTCAATTCGAATCCAATAAACCTAAGGAATTTTGGTTTATGTCGCGGGGACAACCTTATGGGCTTGATTACGAGAATTTGCATGAAATTTGTGGTTTCTCTGAGTCATTCGTAATGGATCAGCACAAGGATTTCCATCTCAACCCCTGTTGGACTGAACTAATTGGGTTAGAGTGATTCAACCCTAAGAATGCACACAATAACATCATTAGGAGCCACGAACACTTGTTGATGCACAAATTCAGGTGTAAAACTATTTTTGACAAAACAGAAACCAACAAGTGTTCGAAGAAGGAACTTTTCATGTTGTGGTGCATGGACCATAGCGTTTCAGTTTGTACAACCACCCATATCTTTAACGTAATTATTGTTGCTCGAAAGAAGAGGAGCAATAAATTAGGAATGAGTTACTTGGCTTTAGCCATAGCTAATTACTATGGAGCTGAGTGCAATGGATTCATAGTCTATTTTCCTGAATTCATGAACCATCATCATCTATGGCGAGTTGAAATCCTAAAATCCCATAATATGGAACTTCGGGATATTAGTGCTAAGATACACGACAAGGGTAGGACTAGTTAAGCGAGTTCAAGTGCTCACTAATAACAAGAAGAGGATTCGACCAGCGAGGAGTCAGAGGAAGAAGAAGAAATAAAAGAAGTGGGTTGGAAGATAGTGTTTGATACAATCATCTTCGCAAACACCAAAATAATTACCGATACACTTGCGGAGAACTCTAGAAGAATGAAGGAGATGGCATGGACACAACGACGTCAGAGCCAGTGCATATGTTGTATCCATCGTTATTTTGAGGCTCAGGGCGTCCAACTACTACCTTCAACACCATCTCCACCTCCATCACCATGAGTCTTTGTTTTAACCCCTTTCTTCTTAAATTTAGTTTTTATTTTATTTTTGTTTCACTTTAATTTATTTTTGTTTCACTTTAATTTATCTTTCGTTGTTCCATATGTGTTTGTTTATTCCCTTCTCACATTGAGGACAATGTGTTGTCCAAGTGTGGGGAGGGTTATGGGTTTTGCGTTGAATGCGAATTTTGCATATTATATGATAGGTTGTTAGGCTACATTTTATGATCGTGTGAATGTGTCAATGGCTTAGATGGATTGAAATTGATCTAATTTTAAACAAAGTCTATTAGGTTATGAAGAATCATTAGCTCACAAAATTAGTAAATTGGGATCTTTGGCTAAATATGCAGCTTAATTAGGATTTAGTATTAGTTTGTCACCCTCTAGATTGTCACATTCATTTATAATTTGAGGCCTTTCAACTTAAGTAGCTTTGTTATTGTTTTTTCATGAAAACAAGTAGCTAAAGTAAAAAGTTAGGCAATAAAAAAAATCGTGTTTGTTAATATTAAATAAATACTATTTCGCTAGCCTTCGGGTTATGAATAGAGCTAATAACCAGTTGAGAACGTGATATAACTTAGTAACCGGATTGATATGCATAACAAATATGTGCCTTCACATAAAATGGTTATAATGACATTCTAACCAAGCATGTAGCACCCCACTCCCATCAGACATTTGTGCTTATACATCCTTCAGACATTAGAGCATATGCTTGGTGGAAGCAGTGCCCTAGAGCAGTAACATTCATTTCTCATAGCATCATCATTAAAACATAAATATCACAATATTTAAAAACCCAATTCCTCATTTTTATCTTATAAAACCGAATATACATTGTAACATTACATACTTCATCTTTATATACAATATCAAAGAACTATCAGAGTCTACAACTTTATTACAAAATATGATACATTCTACATGGATGAGGAATTATAAAAAATTCTGAGGAATTATACAAAATTCTATCTAAATCCTTTAGTTTTAGTTAACTGACCTTTGAGCCATTTCTTCTATCCACAAGCGGTTCTAGATCTCTTCTAAGTTATCTTAGATGCTAAGCCCACTCTCTCACATCTGCAATGTCAACGTTGTAATTTTGCTGAGTTTTGCAAACTCATTGAGCTACCCATCATCGATGGCTCACTCATAACACATAACACATATAGTTCATGTTTCAAGTTCATAAACAATTTATGTCATCAAATAATGCACATCTTTCACCAATTATCAACAAGCACCATATAACACTTGGTTCACTTATTCACCTTTTACATTCATAGCAGTTCATACAATTCAATTCAATCATTCATATAATGCATATTAAATTGTATGTGCAATGTTCATAAGATTTACTCTCATTTATTAATTTGTTGTGACCGAGTGCCTTTTTCATTGTCCCGTATCCATTGTGGATACTGAGCTCAGTAATAATTGTCGTTTATCTGTTGGGAATTTAGGGCTCATTATACATAGTGAGCCAGAGGCTCTTATCACATTTTGAGCTTTAAGCTCTTTTTATTAGCGACTCCGGTTATAATTGCCTTCATGTTATCATGCATTCATGTAGTGAAATGCATCATATGTATTCAATCGTTCAGTTGTGCTCAATTTTTTTCATATTCACATTCACATTCACATTCACCATCAGATTTTGGTTCGGCATTCAAAAATTAAGTTAAGTATCACATATTTTGTCAAATTCACATACAATGAGTACTTTCAATATATTATTCATGCATTAAATGCCTCAGAGATTCAATGTCCAGAATCAACACATTCACATCACATTATAATTTAATTCAGAATTTAAACAAAATAATAAATCAATGTGAGACCATCTAGGTTACTCATAGTATGCTCCAGATAGCTATTGCCTCGACATCCCATCAATGTCTGGATGTTATCGCTCTAATTGTTCTTCTATACCATACAATACATACACATGTACACATGACTACTTTGTAAATTTTCATGAATACTCAATCATATACATATGTATAATGCATGCTCAATGACAATCTCGGGTATATTTCCTTAATTCACAACTTATGATCATTTATACTTCATAGCTTATATATGTCTAAATTAAACTTAGATTTACAATTCATTTGTACAAGATTATTCGAAGTTCATCTTTCAATCATTTAGTAAGATCATTAAAGCATTAAAAGATCACAAAATATCCAATTTATCATTCACCTTTACTTAATACACATCATTCACCTTCTTTGGATCACATTATCCTTCATAGGATCACTTTTATTCTTATTACATCTCCAAAATTTCAGATCTAAAACTTGGTAAATAACAATCCATTCTTGAATTCATATCCTCATTCATCAGCCTAAACATATCACATATTTAATCCCTTATTCAAGCATCATTCTATGTTCAATTCAAGCTTCATTCAAGCCTAAATGCATCATATGAAAGTACCTAACCATTTGTTGTCCCAAATCACACATAAAAGAATAATATTTTATGTTTAACCTATTCCCACGATCATAGGATGCTTCCATTCGAAAAATCCCAGCTGTATTCTTCCAAATTCCAGTTTTTCTCAAAATAGATTTTCGGGTCAATTTTTACATGGCCATTTTGACAAAGCAAATGAGGTATTTAGGTAATACATTCTTTTAAAAAATGCTCCTATATGTCTTAAGTTTCTAACAACATCACGTTCATGCATTTTGGTTCAGTATTCTGCAAGTTATACCCAAAATACTACAGACTGTTCTCACACCAAGACATCACACTATACTTAAATTCAAGCCAAATTTAGAAACCTTTAGAGACAGAATTAAAATTTGATTCCTCCATTAAAATTGTAGCCATCTGTCTCTAGTTTAACATAAATTAAAATCATCCCATTGGGACATTTATAGATCAAGATATGTCTAAAATACAAATGCATGTTCCGTGAAAACACTACAGGTAACATATTCCAGCAATTCTTCTTTCACTTTTCTAGATTTTTCAACTCCTATATATTACATTCAAAGCATCTTATGCACAGTTCATCAGCTTTACATCATTTCCTCTTCATTCTCACCTCAATTTTTAACTCAATAACTATTAGCCCTGAAAATTATTTTTTGTTTTTTGTAAAAGCAATGCTTTAGCTGCATTTTGAGGAATATTGTATTTTGAAATTGTAATTGGGCTTAAAATGCCATCTAAAGCATTTTGTGATGCATGATTGTATGAACATGATATTATGAAAATGAAATGAGATGATTTATAGTTTAAGAAGTGGATTTCTAAATAAGTTAAAATGCCTGATTTTTATAGCCTTTAAAGTATTACATGAAATGCCTTGAATGACATATGGGTAGATAAGTGTCATGAGTTCGAGATATAATAGGTGTGTATAT
>JANZLX010000005.1:26319437-26330852 GCA_025531955.1 Erythroxylum orinocense
CTATTTCATTTCCTTTTTATACTCTCCTTCAAGCCCCAAAGCCCAAAGGCCCATTTTGCTTTAATGAAAAGCCTTGTTCATGTCCAACTTAAACCCAACTTATTTCCTTTTCTTTTCATACCTCATTATGGCCCAAAGGCCCATTAGACTCTTAAATGTTAAAAGACAAGCACATATTGCCTTTAATGAGCTCTTACTACTTCTAACACATTTAATTTCATTACTCATGCTACCTAACTCATTAATGGTACCTTACTAATGCTACCATACTTAATTAATCCCCATGCAATTTAATCTACCAAGACCTCAAATTAATCTAATCATGCTTGAATAAATAAATAAAATAAAAAAATTCAGGGGCCAACATATAAAGTGTCATTTTGAATATATGTTAATGCAAACATGGAATTAAAACAATCTTCCTCATTTCTCAATCCTTTGAATTAAATTAACTCAATTTTCTAGAATGTTTCATTATATCAAATCATTTACGATTATCTAGTAACATTCTAAGATAGAAATCATTAATTCAATTCTCTATTGTTAGAACCCAAGTAAAAAAAGGTACTTTAAATTTGAGGTTCACTTAGCGTCGAAGGATACTCACACAATATAAGTTAAGAATAATACTTGTATTACCCTTATTAATCGAAAATGCACACATGGTATGATTCATTCGGTACAATATTGACTCTATTTTATTAGAGCGTACATCTTTCCTCAAATACTATATAGATGATAGCTCGGGCATACCTAACTCCAAACTTGAGTTCATTTATTTATTTTTTAATCCACCCTTCAGAACTTATATTTGGCATATTAAGACAAATTGGGCAAACATATCTTTTCTTTAAGTTATGTAATTATGAATAACCTTTTACTCCTTTTAACATACTTCATGTTCACATAAGTGTTTTAAGCCTTGATATATGCTTTATCACCTAGATAAATCACTTAAAACTCATCTCATCTCCGTTCCTATTAAATAATAGAGGTGATCACTCATGCGGGAAGACATCTTGTATCTATCTAACATATTATATCTAGAATTAAATGTTCAACACTCATTTAACACTTATTCTAGGACAAAAAGATTAATACAAAATTAAGCATTCTCATATTTCTAGAATTTAATTTTAATCTAAACTTAATTATAGAAAATATTGTTTAATTCTTAATTAAACATATATTGCTTCAAATATTTGATAAAAAATAAAATATCATCATTGATAATACTTATCATGAATAGTCACGATACATAGCCATTTCTCTTCGTATTATTATGTCCTTAACAGAGTTACTTAATAACTATGTGTTTTATTTGATATTGATGTTTGAACTCTCTAGTAGTGTATTTCAATGTACTTGTTCTTACACAATATGGTGAGCATAAGACTACTGATTGTTTCAAAATAAGAAACCATCTTTATCAATAATTTTTTTATGGAAAATGTGGATTCTACATATTTCTTAGGTGCTCACCTTTAACAATTGGAATCATAAAAGGGTTTACAAGTATTTCATTGATATATGTAACTTATAACATTAAGAAAGCTCTAATTGAATGATGCTTAGTGATTTTAACCACAAAGTTATATGCATCCTTAGCGATATTCTTCATTTTGATCATGTTTGATAGCCAATTTGTTTACTCTTATGACAAACTACATATTATCACTAGCTACCAAAGCATATAATCCATATAAAACAATAAAATTACACATTTATCATTCATTCTTTTAAGATATCTAAGTGGTCCTTTCTAATCATACTAAAATCATACGATATAATTATAATATTAATGTACTATACTGCCTATTTTGAGATTATGTTAAACCATATATTGACTTGAACAATTTGAGCATGTAAGGCTCTTGTCCTTTCTGATTGAAGCTAGGTGGTTGTACCATATAAATTCCTTCGTCTAGTTCTTTATTTAAGAACATAGTCTGTACTTCCATTTGTCAAGATCCATTCCTACTATTAAGGGTAGAATCAATTAGCCTTTAGATAAATGGGGAGAGTTATAAGGAGCTAAAAATCATCCTTATAGTTCTGTAACATCCCGTTATTCATGTTAAGGCGAGAATAGTCAATTATGAGAAATTAGAAAATACATATTATGCTTTGCATATTTTTGCGCATACATTGCACATGAATATGATTTTATATGCATTCATTGACATTTCCGGTTATAATTGATTTATAAATGTGATTCTATTGATAATTGTGGTTTAAATGAGTTAAAAACTGATTTGGTGTTGCTATTTGTTGTTTTGAAGATTTTGGGAAATTTCGAAAATGTGGGGTACATTTGGACTAGGACAAACGCCAAGTGGTTGAATAAATTGATGCATGAAAAATTTGAATGATTTAGCTTATAATTGAGTGATATTTGGCATAGTTAAATTGGTGAAAAATGGACTAGTAATCAATTGAAAAATGGATCAATCATTGTGTGACAAATGGGCTGGTAAGTTGATGACAAATGGCATTGATAAATGGACAAGTGGCTGTTGTACTTAAATGACATATGACCTAACTTTAATGGTGACATATGGTAGCATATATACTTGATAAATGTTGAATATGCCTTTAGACATATGGCCATTCCATTAGATAACCCCTAACACCTTAGGTGTAACTTTCAGTAAAAGCAAATTTGGTTCAACCCATTCTTGTTCTTTCTCCTCTCACACACACCACCGAAACTCTCTTCTTTCACCTCCCTGATTTTGCTTCTAGTGCCTAATTGTTTCACAAATAATCCATGTTTTAGCCTCAAAAAGTTAAGTAGAGAATCAAAATATAGTTGCCTTGTCCTTACTGAAATCTTTCAAGTTTCCACCTTGAATGTGTAACGATTCTGCATGTTTAGAGTACTGATTTAGAGTGACTTTTGAGCTGGGATTTGAACTAAATAAGTAAGTAAATGATTAGTGTTTATAGCATGTTATGATAGAGAATTTATGATGACTGAATTAGGAAAGTTTGTATAAGATGTTGATATGGAAGTGTGTTGGAATATTATGAACTGGAAAATTTTCACTGAAAATGTCTTGGTATTTTGATTATAACTTGACCTGTGTATTTCTAAATGAGTTGATTCTTAATTTAGATTAAATAGAGACATGTTTCTACAACTTTCTTGAAGAAGTTAAATGTTAATTCTATCTCTAAGTATTTCAAAATCTTGCTAAAAGTAGGGTTAGGAGTTCTGTTAAAGTTTAAAAACAGTCTGAACTATTTTAGGTATAACTTTCAGTATACTGAATCTAATTGTATGCTTCTGGTGTTATTAGAAACTGGAAACATAATGGAACAATTGTCTAGGAGAAAGTGTTACTAAAATACACAATTTTCCTTGTCATAATGATCATGCAAAGTTATAACTCGTAGTACACAGTCAAAATTTCAATTGTACACAGTCTATGGTACGTTGAGCATAACTCATAGAATAATGAACCAAATTGAACTATATTGGTATCAATAGAGTCTTAAGATATAGGAGAATAATGTGTTAGAAGGAAGTATTACCAAATTCCTTTACTTTCCTTATGAAAATAATTGTGCAAAATGTACCCAAAAGTGTATCTTTAGAAAAATCTGAGTTAATCAATTGAAAGTGGTTATCCAAATGATTATTATGATAAGATTAATGATTAAAAACCTGAAATTTTCATGAATATGCATTGTACATATTCAATATACATGAATGCGCATTAATGAGTACATAATTGTGCAATATTGTGACATATGTTGTGTATGTTATAGAGGAGCACATTGGATGTCAGTTAAACATTGCCGGACTATCTAGATAATAACATATTAGAGTGTACTGTGAGTAACCTAAGATTGTCTCACTTTGATTTGTTTCGTTTAGTACTGAATTGAATTTGATACTGATGAATGTGTACTGATTCCAGACACGAAGGTTTGAGGTATTGATTGATGAGTGTGATATTGAAGTATTACTTGTACGTGAATGAGAATGACTAATTGAATTTGATATGTACTAATTGTGTTTTAAATTCCGGACATGAATTGTCTGAGGAGTTTAGTATTTGAGTATGTATTGGAAGTGTTATGAATTGTTGCAAAACTCTGTATTATATTTGAATTCTCAATGAAAGTTCAATGCCGAACTTAGGTCCGATGATTATGAGATTTTGATTATGCATCATTTGTGATTGTTATACATAGTAAATTCTGTAATTTATGCATTTCGTAAAATGCATGCTCAGATAAAGACATTGTGATCGGAGTTACCAGTTTGATAGAGCTTTAAGCTTAGTATTCTGCGCGTAGAGCTTTGCTCCATGAACACGTGGAGCTTTGCTCCATGAATTCTATTCTGACTGTGTTCAATGGGACAGTATCTCTATATATATATGTAATATGCACTCGGTCACAATAATAATAACAAATCTGGAGTCTCATATGTATCTGCATTTGTATAAATCTTTGTGATTACGAATATGTTCTGAATTTGTGCTGAAAACATGATATGCCATGATAATATAAGTATTTGGATTATATTTGTATTATACATGATTTGAATGAATATATGTAAATTATGTGATTTGTTTATATCTCTTGGGTGAAATCATCGATGATGGTTCGCTTATTGAGTTCACAAAACTCATAAAAAATTACAATGTCGACTTTTAGGTACGAGACAGGAAACATAGTTCCTTAACTGGACTAGAGGAACATTTTGAACTTAGTTGTGGCTCAGAGGTCTGTCAGCTGACATCAAAAGAGTTGTACTTTTGTATTTTGTAGTTTTTGTCTAGAACTTGTATAAATTTTGTAAAATACAGCGTAAGCTTTCGTGAATGAATGCAATGAATGGTTTTAAAATTTGATGACTTTTAATTAAGTTAGTTGATGCCGTGTGTAAGTTGGATTTGTTTTTGCTCTTTTTGCTCTAACATACCATTATCATAGGATATGTACTTGAATGTCCTTGGATGTTTGGGTATATACTCTATGATAGTGGAATGTTGCAAGTTCAAAGGGGATATTGAGGCCAACGAACATGCATGGGAATTTTCTAATCTAGTAGTGTTGTTCTTAGTCTCTTTTGAAATTGATCATATTACTTTCTGGCTAATTTTTTTGATTTATACATAAATGATTTAGATATCTCAAATATATTGTTTAAGCATGAACCCATTGCCAGAATATAGATTGAAATATGTAATCGTTGTAACTTTGATCCACTTATGGTAAACTAATGGTTGTGCATCATCAGCATTAGGTATAACATAACATAATTTGAATGACCCAAGCTTATGTGGTTGTTAACTTAATAATATACAAAACCAAAAGATAATTCTTATTTATCAAACAAAATTAATCAGATATCGAAAATAACACTCCCATTTACTTGAAACAATAGACAAAACCTAGAATTGAATAGTTAATAGAAAAACAAACAAAATCCTAAGATAAATCGCTAACCTAGGCATTAAGTAATGATCAACCTAAAATATATTGGTTACATCAATTTCGTTGGTAATGATAGATGTGAATTGCATCATGTTTTAGGGTTTAATTCGATATGTAATTAATTGTTAATTCAATCATTTAGTATATGCTTAGGTTAGAATTTTGTTTATTTGTTAATTAGTTGTGTTTAAGTGTTTTTATGGGTTAGTACAAGTCTTTGAGCTTAATTATTATGTTTTTGGGGTACTTTGATGTGTTTGTTAATGTTTCAAGATTAACATCGAAAAATGGAGAAGTTTCGAAGACACTCAGGCTGAAACAACAACCCATGATTGTGGCATAACAAGCCACAATCGTGATAGAAGCACTGGAGTCAACCCACGATTGCCACGATTGTGACAGAAGTCTAGGACACAGCCCACGATCGTGACAGAAGGCTCGAATATGGCCCACGATCGTGGCCTACATCGGGCAGACACACAGACACTAAAAAACGTCAAGTTTTGAGGGAGTTTTTGGACCTTTTGGACCCCAAAAAAACCAGGGTTACATAGAACACAAAAGGTATATAAAGAATAAGACAAAGAAGACAGGGAGCTTTTTGCGTCAGCCACCTTTTAGAGAAACCCTAGAGAGGATTGTTAAGAGATTGAGAAAAAGAAAAAGGAAGAGAGAAGTGGAGAACAAGTCGACATCGATATACTTCCCAGATCAGGAGTTTCTAGACGTCGCTGCCTCCTATCTCCATTCAATATCGTATTTCCTGTTATTTGCCATTTTTATATTGTATAAAATTGGGAACAACAGTTTGATGATAGGATTTGTGAATGTTGAGATGTTCTACACTCACCTTCAGGTTTTTATCTTTGATTTAATGAAATCTTATCGTCTTTATGTTTATTGGATTTATTGTGAATGATTTCTATAATTGCATAATTCGGTAATAAACTGAGAGGGTGGAAGTGAAATTGGTTCACTCAAATTAACTTTGACCAAAAAACTAAAACAAATGCAATCCTAAACACTCTATCCCAATTTTTCGAGTGAAGGCTTTAAAGGAAATCACAAAATTAAATTGAAAAGTAAACAAAGTTAACTAAGAGCAAAGACAAATGGATTAACTGAAGTGGAAAACTCTTGAGAATTAATTTCACTAATTTAATCTCCTATGCATGACTAAGAGGAAATGATTGGATAGTTGCTTTAATAAAATGCCAATTGGGTTTTAAAATCAAATCAAATAACAAACTAATGTAACTTTTGTATTCGAGAAGTTTATCATCCAAATTAATTATTAAACCCAAATAATAATTACTTCTTAAGTTAATATATTTCGATTCAAATAACAAACTAATGTAACTTTCGTATTCGAGAAGTTTATCATCCAATTTAATTATTAAACCCAACTAATAATTACTACTTAAGTTAATACATTTCTAATTTATAACTTAAGCGTCTATAGTTTCTCATTCCATATTAAACTTCTTCTCTCGATCCTTCGTTTAATATTAAAATGATGCAAAGATTGGTCAGGCTATTACATCCATTCAGTTCAAAAACTAGAGCAAACATAAGAAAATAACATAGTCCCTCAATCATTCATATTTGACTGTAATAGCTACATTAATCCTTAACAAAAAGAGACCAGCCTATCACAGAAATAATAAGATTCATCATATTCAAATACTTCAATCCCATCTGTATCAGTATAAGAGAAGTATCAAAGCAATAAACCAAGTGAGTACCCAAAATGAATTATTGAAAGCTATCAGAGTATAAGTTTATCAACTAACAGATGAGTAAGTTCAATAAAACACTGAAAAGTAAAAAACATAATGAGAAAATGATTGTTCGGATGAGAGAGTTATGGTGATCTCCTGCCACTCTTAAACTTTCTACATTAACTCCCGCCTTATGCTTCTGTTTGGTTCTCACCCAATCAAATGGTTGCTTAAGTTCACTAGGATTCAGCTTCAGCTCTCACTTTCTGCCTCTGTCCCAAGCTTCCAACTCTCTATTGTGTTTATCTTTTCCTTCGCCTTCTTTCTCTCTATCTGTTTTGTGTCCCCAAATGAGTCTTTATGTGGTGTGAAAGATACGTATGATGGAATGTGGAATTTTGAATGTAGAATATGCTGCCACCCTCCTTACTCTTTCTATTTGTAGTCTATTTTAGGTCTAGGTTTTCGAGTTTTCCCTCTTACATATAACACGTATTAAGTTGCTTAAAGAAAAAACATGTCACAGGGGCGACAAACATTAAAGAAAAAACATGTCACAGGGGTGACTTTGTTTGTCACCTCTGTGAGGGCTGGTCACCATCGTGACTTAAGTGTCACGGTGGTGACAAGCTTGGTCACCACCATGACTTAAGCTTGTCACGGTGGTGACATCTTTAGTCATCATCTTTCTTTGTTTTTTTTCCTTTTCATGCAAATTATTTACATGAACTTTCATTTTTCATGTAAAATTTCCCAAAATAATCTAATTAATGAAATATTCACACCATTTTCACTCAATTCATCTCTCATTTGTATCAAAACATAAAATTTTTTAGCCAAAATCAAGATATGAAGGCAATTAAAAGCAATATAGACTAGACATAACATATATAGCCTTCAGTGGTTAGGGAGCAATTTGGGTATCTAAGACACCATGATGTGACCATATAACATTCCAAAATGATGTATTCCTTATGTACCCATTCTTATAGTGAATTAATTGTTTAATACTTTCCCCTATTTGAAGTAAATGTTGTGTACTTGAAGAAACATTTATAGGACTACCCATGCAATAAAAGAATCTTTGATATAGTAACTATATACCTACTTGGCCCAATTGAATTTTTATCCCTAACAAGCGTCTAAATTTGCTTAGCCAACAACATTATATTGACGACCTTTACGTGAATGAATCCAAGCTTACCTTAATTCTTGGGATATATAACTCCTTCTAATTAACCCTAGTTTTTTTTTCATCTTCCTTGCTTCCATTTTGTTGAACTTTTCCTAAGATTTTGTAAATTGTTGTAATGACTAAACAAGGGAGTGCTAAGTGAAATGCCCAGTATATATTCAGTGAGCTCAATATTAAGGATATTAATTGCGCCCTTCTAGCTCTATTTAAAGATTTATAGCTCTAACTATTTTCCTAAATTGTATTTTCTCCATCAGCGACGTCAAGTCAGAATGGGTGGGCTTAGTAAAGGATATATAGACACTTAAATAAGTTAGGAGAGTTATTAGTGCTTAAAACTTGTTAGGGATGAAAACTATATTTCATTATAAGAGGAATTTGTTGAAAGGTACACCCCTCTCTTCTTATTATTAACTTGACATCTTGAGAATTTTCCAAACAACTTTAAGATAGTAATTTAAGAGGTAATTCAGTGAGGATTAGCTCTTAAGAATGTATCCTATGAGAATAGATATAATTTAGGGTGGGGCAACGCTTCTACATATGGATGGAATGACTATGCTCTAACTAAATATGTATAACCATAATAGCAAGAAGAAAGTTTGCAAATAAAATAATGGAATACCTTGTCAAGAGTGAAGCTAGCCGACGTAAATTTGAGGAGAGATTTTCTTCACCTGAATATACTGAGTATAATATCTCATACTGT
This sequence comes from Erythroxylum orinocense, assembly GCA_025531955.1. Lineage (NCBI taxonomy): Eukaryota > Viridiplantae > Streptophyta > Magnoliopsida > Malpighiales > Erythroxylaceae > Erythroxylum > Erythroxylum orinocense. Next base: position 26,328,517 of record JANZLX010000005.1, read on the forward strand.
GTATATGAGCTTACAATGTCTCAGAGTGAAGAAGAGATGAAGGTTGATTTTATGAATGAAGTTGCATCTCAAAAAGGTGAGGAGGTAATTTATACTATAGGAAAGGATAATGAACAGATGATAAAGGTAGCAGAGGAACAGGAAACCTCTATCCAAGAAGAAGAAGTAGAGAAGTGGTAAAAGATGATTGAAGTAGAAAAAGGGGAAGAAGCCTTTGTCCATGAAGAGAAAGCGGAAGAGTGGACAAAGGAGATTAAAAAAGAATTAGAGTAGGAGCCAATTGAGGAAACTGCTGATTAATCATTGGTGTTACCTTGAGTGCGAAAGGTTCCCACTTCCTACATGACAAACTAGTTATGTAAACTGAAGATTTAGGGAGTTTTGTTATACCTTATTTTATTAGCAGTTTGTCATTGAAAAGTGCACTAATGAAGTCCATTGGGGACATTAATTTAATAAATTATTCCCTCATCATTATCTTGCAACAGGTGGCGTATTTATAGGCTACTAAATTGCCTTGGGGAGAAACGTATGGAAGCAAGCCACTGATTATAAACCTGGGATGATGGTAAGGTGCAAGGTACGTTAAGATAACGACATTAAACAAGCATTGCATGGGAGGCAACCCATGAGTTAGGATAGGTTTCATTTTAAATTTTATGTTATTTCTATTTCCATATTTCTAATTTATTTTCTTTGGTGTTATTTTTATTTTCTTCTATTATTTTATCCCTTTTTCTTTATATTTTGCAAGGATGTTAGTATATTATATTAGATGGATGGTCCCAAACTCATGACAATCAAATCAAAAAATCGTATTACTTAATGAAGTACCAAAATCCAATTCCTCACTTTTTATTCTTATGTTATAATGTGTACATTGGGGACAATGTACAATTTTAAGTGTGGAGAAGAGGTTAATAACTTTCTTAATCTTATTATAATCTTTGTTATTTAATTTAATTAACTAATATCTTGAATTAGTTGAAATCTTTCCACAAATATTTTTATTTCATTATTGGTTATTGATTTGAATTAGTATGCAAAAGGATGATAGGTATAACAAACTTGCTTTTCTAAGTCATATTTGTAGTAATCATTGAAATAGTGAAGTTGAATGAAAATTGCAAATTATTTACACACATATAATCATTTTTTTGTGAGCTTTTGAGCTTAAGAGCTAAATTCATAAAATTTTTAAGCTTTTTTTATTCTTTCATGTGTGTTATCTTTCAAAGTTGAATAATTCTAGAACTTGCTTCTATTATACATATTGAGATCATATTTTGTTAAATTAAAAGCATTAAATTGATAAAGGCATTTAGATTCAACATTTATTTATGACTATTTCTTTAATAATTAACTTACTGTATTTTTATCCTTTAGGAATAATCAAATTTAGCCTTAGCCTTTTTCATTGATTATAACCCACATTATTATCCTATCTTGCTTTGAAGCCTTTTTTATTGTTTTGAATCCTTAAGGTTATTTACATTACTTGAATGTGTGAAACTGGTTTTTGAAAGGTGTAATATTTCTTTAATTATGGTATATGATAAATGCTAAAAAATATTATAAAAAAATAAAAAAAGAGAAAAATGTGTACAGTACTAATGGATTTATAATGAAGGGACCTATATATTATGAACAAGTTTCTTGTAATGTTTTTCTTTGTAAATTTTCTTCAATTTTATCACACATTTATTATTTTGTTTAATACCTTATCTAAACCCCATCACAACCTTATAAGGACCTTTTGATTTTTGTTTCTAGTTTACATATAAGTGGGGGAGAAGTGATAATATTGCAAGCCTATGGTAAGAGTTCTACTATGTATTGATTTGAGAGTTTGATACTATCACGCTAAACATTTGAGTGCCTTGAGTGAAACCTTAGTGAGGGTGTAAAGATTTATGCTTTTGATTTTAATAAGATTATTGACATGATTACTATTAATATTGATTTATGAAGTTAGTATGAGGATAACTTCATTCTACTTGTATGTTAATTTGATTAATATGATATGATGATTTAGCGTATGAATAGATAGGCTGGGACGAATAAAGGATGAATGTTGTAAAGTTGATAATTTAGATTATGATTAGCTTAAGGGCAAACAAAAGCTTAAGTGTGGGGATGTTTCATAAATGCATATTTGACTATGATTGTACATCCATATTTAACTGTTTTGCATGTTGTTTCATAGTTTTGTTATATATTTGGTACTTAAATCAAATTTTATTTGAATATTTTCATATAAGGAAAGAAGTTATCTAATAAAAATTTATTGTTTGGTAATTTCATATTTCATTTACCTTTAGTTAATTAAATTAGTG